>ML111012.1:0-18030 GCA_003697995.1 Taxidea taxus jeffersonii
GTGGAATTTAAGAAACAAAACAAATGAGCAAAGGGAAAAAAAGAGAGAGAGAGGCAAACCAAGAAAAAGGCTCTTAAGTAGAGAGAGAGCAAGCTTTGGGTTACCAGAGGGGAGGGAGGTCAGGTAAAGGATGAAATAGGGGATTAAGGAGCACACTTAGTGTGATGAGCATTGGGTAACATATGAAATTGTGGAATCACTCTATTGTACACCTGAAACTCGTATTACACTGTATTTAACTGGAATTTAAATAAAACCTTTCAAAACACTCAATATAAATAAGTAAATAAATGTTTAAAACTACAATTAGTAACTTGAAAAAAAAAAAAAAAAAAAGGAGTTGTCCTCCAAATAAGTAAAGAGCATGGACCCAGGAGCCAGGAGAGCTTCCTGCAGCCGGTGGGGGGTAGTGCATTTGATACAAAGTAATTTTCAAAGTAAGACAACCAGGAAAGCCTCAGATTTTCCCCTTCAGGAAGAATTTGACACGATTTACTCCTTATTTGCAGGATATACCCACACATAGTCCTTTTCTTCATTAATATCCTTTGGCAGACTTTAAATCGAAATGTTTGAGAACGGGTCAGCAGCGATGAGCCCATGAACAGGACGGGACCCCACACACCCCAAACACAATACGGCGCCCCTGCTGGGACCCAACGACTGTGTCATGACCCCCAGACAACCGTGACTGCAAGACACGCTTTTAGTTTTCAAGTGACTAAGAAAAGTACCGTGTCGATGAAGACGTCTGGTCCCACCACCCCTCCTTACTCGGAGCATCCTGATGCCTCCTCGGAGGGTTGGCATTTCCTCCCTCTTTGCCGGCCTCGTTCGCCCCGCGCTAGGGGTCCTTCTGCATGTCCTCCCTACTAATTCCTCCTCGCCCACCTCCTTTCTTAGGTCCTCGTGTCAGTGAGCTTTCCGCAAATCGTGCCGTGCTGAGGAACACCACCCAGACAGCAGCAAAAGGTTCGTTCTCACTCGTGGTAGCTGCGGCTCTGCTCCCCACGCCCTCGCTTGGGCCCCGGCTGAGGGAACAGCCCGGATCAGAGGGACAGAGAAAGACCAGACGGCTGTGACCCTCCTGTGGCTTGTGCTCAGGATCCAGACGTCACTCACTCACAGGCAGGGACTCGTGCTCACGTGGTCAAGTGTGACATGATTGGTGTCGCATATTCTCCTCCCACGGGGGATTCGGGAGGGAGGGGCCCTGCAGGGAGACAGGGGTCCAGTCGGGAGGGGGGCAGTGAATAGTCTGGACAAATACTGCAATCCGTCATTAAGCCTTTGGTGGTCACTTTGCAAGAAATCAGAGAATACGATCGTTCTACCAAAGAGCCGTATTTGCTCTCCCAGTAACACATTTCTTCCCTGCGGCTTCGTTTGCGTGCCTTTCTGTGTATTTCACAACTTTTCCCTTAAGTGTAAAATTAGATGGAATTTCGGGAGAGATCTGTGTCAGTGAAAGTCAGTCATGCAGCTCCTGACACACGCGTGACTCGCGCAAACGCCATCAGTGTGGGTAGACCGCGTCTACCCACACACAGACAATGGGGACCCTGTGGGCTGCTTCCGGGTCACAGCAAGCGTGAGGCTCCACTGTTTGGAAGATGCGTTTCAACTGCACATTTGTTGAAATGTGAAAAAAGGTAGATTAAAATCGACAAAATATGATATTTGTAGGTACGTGTGTGGAAAATGAGATGGGCTGATCAGTTCTTAAAAGTTCTGCATCTTTGCTCTTCTAAGGGTGGGCTGTGATTCGGAGCTATTCCTGCCCCCTGGGAGCTGGTTAGGAGCACAGAATTGCCCACCCCAGCCAAGACCCACTGACTTGGAACATGAACGACACCTGCTGATATACCCTCATGCCCGTTTAAACCTGATAAGTAGCATTCTAAATGACATCAGTGTCCTGGCTGGTAAGTGCATCATACCAGAGTGAACACGCACACACACACACACACACACGCAGGGAAGCAGGTCGTGGAGACAATCGCCACCCCTCCCTGCATCCTGGGACTCCAGTATATGGGGCAAGAGGAAAGGGCGCCAGAGGTTATCTCATCCGCAAGATGAGAAGGGTGACAAGGACAGATTGGATAGCTCAACCCCAGTCACGTGTGAAAATCACCTGGAGATGCTTTTTTAGAAATACTGAAGCCTGAGTCTCATTCTCGGAGATTCCCTGGGTTTGGGGTACCCAAGGTTGCTCACCACTTGACTGATGGGCCGCGTGGGTGGGACATCCCGTTCAGAGGGCTGCGAGCCGCAGGGCACTGAAAGGTCTGTGTGAGCTCGGAGCGGAGCTGTCCAGCTCCCTTGTGAGCACCTGGGTCCTCCCCTTCGCTGGGGTCACCGTGTACACAGGCCCCAAATTAGGGACAGGAAAGAGACATGTGTTGTGTGAGGTTTAGAGCCGGCAGGAGTTGGAATCAGAGTAGCATAACGACTCTGGGTTTCACTTGATCGCGAGTTCATGTGCACAAAGCCCACACACGCCTGATGGGAGCACATCACACTAACTTCCCGATCATCTCTTCTTCAACCCTAAATAAACCAGCTAAACGCCCCAAGCCTCAGTGCTCTGGTCTGTTAAACGGGCTTAGAAGTAGTGACTGCCACCTGCTTCCTCCATCCGCACCGGGGTCCTGAGGTTTACGGACAGGATCTTTGTGAAATGAGTCTTCCTGAGGTGCCCTGAGGGCGTGTTCTTTTTTGTACACATTTTAGAATGGTCTTCGGTTCATTTTATCTCTCTAGAGAGCTACTGATTATTTGTGTTAAAAAGAGGTTGATTTGGGGCACCTGGGTTGCTCAGTGGGTTAAAGCCTCTGCCTTCGGCTCCGGTCGCTATCCTCCCAGGGTCGTGGGATCGAGTCCCACATCGGGCTTTCTGCTCAGCAGGGAGCCTGCTTCCCCCCCCTCTCTCTGCCTGCCTCTTTGCCTACTTGTGATCTCTGTCAAATAAATGAATAAAGAAAATCTTAAAAAAAAAAAGAGAGAGGTTAATTTGAGGATGCCTGGGTGGCTCAGTCAGTTATGTGTCTGCCTTTGGCTCAGGTCATGATTTCAGAGTCCTAAGATTGAGCCCCATGTCAGGCTCTGCATTCAGCAGGGAGCCTGCTTCTTCCTCTCCCTCTGCCTGGCACTCCCCCTGGTTATGCTCTCTCTCTCAAATAAATAAAAATCTTTTTTTTAAAAAAAGAGGTTACCTTTTACTTCAGATCATTTGAGTGTAAATGAGCCAAAATTAGGAGTTTCAAAACTGAATTCCTTGAGGCACGGGGGTTTACTAAATTTGGCTTCCACAAAGTATTTTTCAAGTACATCTAGAGGTGCTATTGGTGGTGTGTTTTTTTTTGTTGTTTTGGTGATTTTGTATTTCTACACTTTAACTAATTTATGAGAGGATATATTATCTGAATTTACTTTGTCTTCTTCAACTTCAAAATTATGTCTCCATTTTATGGTGACGTATGTGGTTCTATGTAAGGGAAGCCTTAAATTACATTAGAAAATAAGCAGTAAAAATATTGCCACCGATGGGAAGACTATTTGGAATGTTATTTGCTTTGGTATTATCGTTCTTTTTCTCTGAGTTCATTTAAGGACTTTTTACTACCTATATATAACAGGTAACATTTGCTTTTGCAGGTGGTTAAAGCCGTGTAGTCGAGGAAAATTTCATATATTTGTGTGTATACATGTATACATGTGTATACACACACATACCTATATAGAGATACACTTATATACACATGAAGGCTTGTATTCACAAGTAATAATGTTCAGGAGTTGGTGAACCTCCAGCATTTCTCAAAACCTCTTGGGTTGTGAAGGTCACAGACATAGAATGAACCCACCTGTCCTATCTGGGCACCCATCAGTATAAACATGGGAGGGACAGCATTATCACTGGAACAAGTGGACTTTCTGCACGTCTCTCTCTCTCTCTGAAATGTCGAACCATCTTGAGTTGGGTTACAAATGTTGGCAACAATCACCCAGACTTTGAAGTGAAAAAAAATCACTTTCACCGAAGCCACTGGTGACAGGATAAAAAATTCATCCAAAAGGATAAAGAATTCAAAAGGGAGGATGAATGTTGGCTCACCCATATTTCTTTGCGCAGGTGTCAATATTACATCTTGGGGAAGTTCCCAAACGACAACGGAAGAAGCGTGGCCACCATCATTCATCTCATGGCGAAGGTGGTACATGCAATGAAAAAGCCCATCTGTCCACGAGTCTTGAGTTCTACTTTGGGAGATGAAAAATGGGATTCACAGGGAGTGAGAAGATGAAGGCCCTCTGTGATCTTTCTCTCTCTCCCCAGCTCCACTTTTCACCTTTAAACCAGTGAAATTCTGATCAAAACAAAAAAGAGCCATTTTACCTGCAATCCCACTGTATGTTCTTAGTAGTGAGTGACGATCCCAGTGCTTCCCAATGAATGATGACCCCAGAGCTAAAAGCAAGACATCGCCCCCTCAAAGCACATTTTCCTCTGTCCTGTCTATGGGTAGAGCATGGAGGCAAGCAAGAGACTCGCAGAGGACCATGCTCAGTAGATGAAAATCCTGAAAACAGAGACAGCAGAAAGTAGAACTAATCATAGGAATGAAAGGTTTTTTTTTTTTTCCTTTGTAGGTTTTTCTGGGGGTGTGGTAGGGGTAAGGGACTCAGGGGAGATGAAACCTGTCTTGGGCTACATTGTAGAAATTAAGAGTTACATAAGGTAAGTAAAGATAAAAGGGAATAAAACATTCATGCCAGGGAACCTTTGTTTTCAAAACAACTCAATGCTATCTGTGGCGTGAAGGGATAATCGGTAAAAGGTAGCTCTTTCAACTCAAGTAACAAAGAGAAAACTCAGCTTTGATCACTTCAAAGGAAACCAAACACTGCAAATGGGAAAACCTTAAGGACAGATGGAGGAGAGTATGAGTTTGCGAGACCGTAGTAGTCAAGTAAGACAGCCCTCGGAAGACACAATAAAATGAGCCCAAGTCCTGTGCGTGAACTTGCGGTGTAGACACTCTGCTGTGGGTCTCGGTCCCGGACGTCAGCAAGCCCGCAGTCTGGGGTGCGGAGCCTTTGGCCTCGGCTGCACCATGTGATCAGAGAGAAGAGAAACCAGATGCCAGCCTGAAGGGGAGCAGGGGCTCATCAATGTAAGTCAGGGAATTAAAGGCTGTGAATCACTAGGTTGTTATTTTTAAGAACCGGGGACGGAGATAGCGTAACACAGCAGGAGGCATGAAGAGTGAGGCTTGGAGACATGGCATCGCCCTGAGGGCTCATCGCTCTAAACATGGTGGCCAGATGCTCTGTCTGGGTCCACACGCTGGGAACACAACCTGGATCTTGAGCCACATCCCCAGACCGAGCCTGAGATGCAGGTCGGCTCCCTGTGTCTCGCTCGATGTTGTCATCCAGAGCGACGTTGTCATCCAGAATGTGAACCAAACATGTCGAGATAACGAGGCAACTCGAACCCACAGCGTTAATACTTCGGCGTAGAATTTCAGAATAAACTACAAAATCATCCGTTTCGAACAAAATATGTGTCACTTAAGTCACAAGAAACATACACAAGATTTCAGCCTATTGCAGTATGTGTCATATTGGCCCCGGGGTATTACCGGATAGACTCGAGGTCTGAGATTAAAAGGAGTAAGGGAATTTGATTAAGTTGGCAAAGAGCATGTGATAGTTTAAGAGAACTTGATTTCGCCCCCTATGCATTGAAGAGCTCAGGGCTTAGAAGGAATTCGCTCGTTGGGTTTATAAGTCTGTCCTGACAGAAATACAAAGTGCTACAGGGGCGCCTGGGTGGCTCAGTGGGTTGGGGGCTCTGCCTTCAGCTCGGGTCATGATCTCAGGGTCCTGGCATCGAGTCCCACATCAGGCTCTCTGCTCGGCAGGGAGCCTGCTTCCCCCTTTCTCTCTGCCTGCCTCTCTGCCTACTTGTGATCTCTGTCTGTCACATAAATAAATCTTAAAAAAAAAAAAAAGAAATACAAAGTGCTACGGACAGACTGAATTTTGAGAATAAAGCTTAAACTGCTTAAGGGAGTGTAACTAGGTAAGTGTCCACGTTTGGTTGGCTATTTAAGTGGACCTCGTCTGTTTACCTTACGAGTTAATCACACCAATATTTAAAAAATTGACTTTCAACTTCAAAAACTGAGCACTGATTCATACAAAAGTGATCCTAAATAGCCTTTCCTGAGACAAAAGCTTTACCAAGATTTTTTAATCTGAATTACTCTGCACCTCAAAGAGACTAAGAGAGGGGTCACATTTCACTCTGAAATAAAAGTAGGGTTGTCTTATTTTCTCGACTAGCCCCCTGAAGGGAAACAGAGCGATCGCAATATTGCAGCTAGTTTGGAAGCCTCGACTACACTGAAGACTGTCTTTTCTAGGATAGCATCTGGGTTGTAATCCTGCAACTTTCACTCAATAATAATGCAACAGTGATATGGTCAGCATCTAGGGTTCAAAGCACATCCGCTAGCATGTCTAATCAGTGTTTTCTGCACAGCAACCAAAAGCAATTTCTACTCTGGCTCTTCTCTAGGTCCACCTGAAACCCGAAGGCATGGCACCTTACTTACATCACTGTCGAGTGTCCTTGGACTTGACAGCTAAGACCACTCCATTTCTAGGAGATTTCTCCCCCGTGGGGCCAGAGAGAAAAGTAATGGCTTTGAAGCTAGAAGCTTTTTAACGTGACAAGGACTTAACACCCTGTGTACACAGCGTAGGACTTCCACATCCACGGAGCCCTATTCGTAGCACCCTGCAACAAGCTTTCCCTGCCTTAGGCCTCCGAGAGAAAAGACATGGCCAAGCCAGGAGGCAGGAGCCCTGGGGGGACTTCGGACAGCATCCCCAGGGCTTAGAAGATGCAGCCGCCCCAGGGGTTGAGGCATGACCTGCTTCCCCCATGGGAGGACCCATCCCAGGCACAGCGGGAACCCATTTCAGTAGGGACTCACTGCCCCGCCGCCCTCGTGCCCGCCCACGTGCCAGCCCACATGCCTGCCCACCTGGCTGCCCCAGCAGGGACACAGGATGTGTCACCACGCCCAGCCTCCCTGAGAAGAGCCTGCAGCTTCCGGGGTGAGGAGGGGACTCTTCAAGGAGATAGGGCCAGCCAGGCTCACGGTAGGCCTCGATGCAGCGCGCTGTCTCTCCTGAGCAAGGTGACCGCCTGTGGGGTTCCGTGCTGCAAGTCTTGTGTCCTGGGACACCCCTCAAACCCCGAAAATCGGGACGGTTGTTTGCCTTACGAATAAAAATCCCCGCATTTCCCTGTTCCGTGGGAGTATTCAGAGCTCCTCAACCAAAAGGAGGGAGTGGCCCCAAAGTCCTTGAAAAATGTGTCATTCGAAAACACAAAAACCTCTGTGCGCAGTAAACCGTTCTTTGCAGAAAAGGGAAGCGTCCCTCCCCCGAGGCGCGCGGCAGCCAGCCCTGGCTCCGTGGCGGATTCGGTCATCCGGTGGGTGGCTGCTCTGAACTCCAGCAGTATTTGACTTCAGATCAGTGAAAGGAAAAGTTATTTCCCCTTCAGGCTGTGAAGTTTTCATCCCCTTGTTTCCCATAACGACCTCCCCCCAGCTTAAACATGTGTCCCTTCACAAGACTCTCCTCCTGGCAGACATTGTATTTTAAATAAAGCTCATGTTGTCACAGTCGTGGGCCAACATGGTTCCATTTATAGATGGCTTATCTAGGAGTCTTCGGCAGCCCCGGATCCTCCCCCCGGGGACCAGGAGAGACTGGGCTGGCTTGCACTCCCCAGCCCTGCGAGACGAGGATCAGTGTTCAAGGGGGCCTCACACCTGTCCCTTAATCTGTGCTTCCAGCCAGGCCCCTGGCCCAGGGACAATGCTGGGAGACACTGCTGTCACCCCTACGAGGTTCACTACTGGCACCTAGTGGGTGGGGGGCAGGAGTGCTGCTAATAGACCCACAGACCCAGGACAGGCCCCGGGAACAAAGAATCCAGCGGCCGAAGTGCGGAGGGTGAGGAAGGCTTTCGCAGAGACTGGTCCTGTAGCCCTTAGGGGATCTCAAGACAACATGGCCCAAAGCTTGCACATTTATCACGTTCTCTAAAAAAGATTCTTGCTGTTTCTGAGGCCGAGAAAACCACCTTCATTTTGGAGAGAGACAGAAGAGCGTCAGACTCAAAAGCAAAACATTCTCATTCACGGAGGACAAAAAGGATGTCCTGCGCATCCCAGGTACCAGGAAGAACGAGCTCCCAGTAAAGTCTGTTGACAGCAGTGCTAAGGATATTAGCGAGGTCGCTGATGATTTTGCGACCTGTCCCACCGCCATAATTGTACGTTACCCGGGGACTAAAAGAGAAACAAGCGAACAGGACGTTGTGCAGGGCACAGTGGCTAGAACAACACTGAACTCCAGGTTTTCTGGTTTTGTTTCGCTTTAAAGATCTTATGTGTTTGTTTGCGAGAGAGGGAGAGACAGCATGAGCAGGGGAGGAGCAGAAGGAGAGGGAGAGAGAGGGAATCCTCAAGCAGACTCCCCACTGAGCAGGGAGCCCAACGCGGGGCTCCGTCCCAGGACCCCGAGACCATGATCTGAGCCGAAGGCAGACGCTTAACCAACAGAGCCCCCCAGGCGCCCCCCGAAATCTCTCCGGAACTCTTTGCAAATGCGCTGTAAAAAAATCTACTGTTACATCCACACGGTGACCTGTACCTAAATGTTCAAAGTAGTATTTTTCGTAATAGCCAGAAAGTGGAAACCATCCAGATGCCCACCAGCTGAGGAATGGGCAAACAAAATGGGGTCCATCCGCACAAGGGAACAAGACTGGGTGATAAGCAGGGATGGAGTCCCGTCACAAACTACAACAGGCAGGGACCCTGCAAACGTCACAGGAAGTGAAAAAGCCGCACAGGAAGGACCACGTATTATATGATTCGTCTAACATGAAAACTCTTTTCTTTTTTTTTAACAAAAGGCAAAATCTATAAAAATAGCAGATTAGTGGTTGCCTGGAGTGAAGGAAGGGAACAGGAACAGAGATTTACCACAAATGGGCACGCTGGGTCTTCCCGGGGTCATGGAAATGTTCTAAAATTGGATTTGGGGATGCCTGCCCAGCCCTGTAAATTTACTAAAATTCCCCGAGCTGTACACTGAAAGCTGGCGAATCTTCCGGTATGTAGACTATACCTCACTAAAGCTCTTACCAAAAAATCTACTAGATTGGAAGGATTGTTTTTCCTGGTATTTGGTGAGAACGTTATAGAAAGAACACTTCCCTGGGTGGGCATGGGGGGGGGTTCTATCCTAGTCCCAGTTGTACCTGGAATTACCTGCATTACTGAAGATACACCAATGTGCTCTTTCACTGCTTCCCAAACTGTAAAGGGACTGAGAGGCCTCGGGTCCTGTCTCTTGTGCTGTGAGATTTGGTTAAGGGACTCCTCGTGCGTGTTTCAGTAGAAGAGCCGACAGCTACAGCTTGACTCAGGGGCCTGCGTCGTTACTTTATAATAACCAAATCACGTTTGAAGTTCACTTTGGCTTATGCAGTAACCGGGCAATAGAAGTCAAGTCCGGGATCACATCCATAACGGACGTATTCTCTCTCCCAAGTTCACCCTGGTAGCCTTCAGGAGGTCACAGAGGATGTCTGCAACCAACCAGGGAAGGGCCAGGGTGGGGTCTTTCCAAGAACTCCTACCTTTCCAAAGGACCGAAGAATACAGCTGTAAGCTCAAGGAGGAAGCAGGAAATGTCCACACTGTGTATCTGGGGGAATCTCCAGGCAGCACTGCTCCCACAGGCACCACTATGTCTCATCAGGGGGGCTAGGACACTAGAGCATCCATATGCAGCTGCAAAAGTTGTTGACTGCACAAGGAAACCCAGTCAAAGGGATGGAACTAGGAGCTGAGCTCCATTCCATGCTCTGCTTACTAAATTCAGTGTAGGGTGATGGCATGCAGAGAAGGGGCACATTTTGAACAAAGGCACTATATGGATCAGGGGGACCCCCAGACATTGCTGTACCACTATACCTATGGGGCATCAGACCTTCCTCTCCAATGTCCTCCAACCCTCAAGAAGAACTGTTCCTGCTCTCTGCCTCAAGTTTCCTCTCCTGCTGCCTCAGGATCGATGGTTGGGCACATTCCAACCTTCTCCCCTGCCCCAAACTACCGTCTTTCTCCTGCACTCAAATACAGAAATCCTCATGTGAATGTTTCAAATACACCATGCCTCTTAGTCCCACTGAGATCCCTTCTACTGCAGAGGGACACAAACCCAGGTCCCCTGTGACTGGAGGACAAGGCACCTCACCAGCCATCGAAACACATCACCAATTCATGAGAGCCTCACAGGACCTCACGGGACAGGTCTTACCTCTCGATTTCACAGGTGAGGAAACTGAGGCTCCCTACGAAGTAGAAGCACTCACCAAGCCTCCCAGAACTCAGGGCAGCAGCAGATCTGACTCTCCCTCTCTTTTAGGCTCCCTAACATGCTCTAGAATTTGCTTCCCTCTCCATTGGCCTTTCAGAACCCACTCATGCACATTCCCTGGTCAGACGATGCCATGCTGGTATTGACCGTGACAGACCGTGTACAGAAGGGCCTCTCCTGCTAAGCCTGCTTTCACCTTCCCTTCACCATGCATGTGCTTCTCATGGAGCTCCAGTTACTTTTTTAAAAAATATTTTATTTACTTATAGATTTTAGGGGAGGGGGACAGAGGGGGAGGGAGAGGGAGAAGCAGACTCCATCCTGAGCAGGGAGCCCAACTTGGGGCTCGATCCACAATCCTGAGGTCACGACCTGAGCCACAATCAAGAGTCAGACCTCAAGCGACTGTGCCCCCACATGCCCCACACTCAAGTTACTTTTGGTGGGCATCCTTACAATGCTTTCAAAGAATCCCAAAGACAAAATCCTTTCATAAGAAATTTTGGAAATCCAATTTTGTTTTTCTGGCCTTTATGTAGGAGCTGCCAGGAGAGCCCTGTACATCTGATTTTTTCAAACCTACAGAAAAGCACCTTCTCACTACATAGAGAGAAGAGCATTGGTCTTCCTTCTTATCTCTTTTACGTCCTTAAAAAAAAAGTGGGGGTCACTCACACTCAAAATATTTTCCAAAATACAGTCACTTCCATTCCCAAACTCTCCCTCGTATCACACATAGCTTAAGCTCCTTAAGCAAGCATCAGTGACAATCACGTACCTCCATTCACCTAACCTGATGACCTTCCTAGGAGAGCTCCCCAGCAAGGACAGACACCTGCCCGGGCTGCGCCGAATCGGGAGGACGAGCTAAGAAGGCCCAGACTAAGGACATCATCAGGCAGAAGGTCCAGACTTTGTACCAGCAGGAGGCCCACGCCGAGTGCCGAGCGGGTTGTTTGAACAAGAGCAGCGGACTCAGAAGACATACCGGCCGGAAACAACCAGTCATGGTTTCTGCTGAAACAATCCAGCTGGGTTTTATACCGTGTGACGTCACAATTCCTCTGAAATAATTTGCGACTATCACCGCCTTACTAAATCAGGGGGCATAATTCTCCCAATTACACATTTAAGTGAAAAAAGGAGAGGAGGAAAGAAAGACACATCTCGTGGCATCTTTTGCTAAACTTCAAAGAAACCAAAGACCTGTTCTTGCCCTACGGTGAGTGCCAGACCCCGACGGCCGTCCCAGCTTCAAGCAAGCCAACAGATGTTTGTTCTCAAGCATATTTTCCTCTCAGTGGCATTTTGAGGATATTATAAACTTCCTGACACAGTATTTCAGTGGAAATGGTTTTTTCTTTTTGAGATTACATTGTTATCATAAAAAAAAAAAAAATCCAGCAAGCGTTTGAATACAGGTCGGCCTGTGTGAGACAGAGGGGATTTAGCTCCTCACCTCCCACCCCCGGGGGAAAGGCAGAAACTGCCCCAGCAGAGCACATGCACACTAACCTGCTTTTAGTCCTCTTCTGGCCAGCCTCCTCCTGAACATGTCTGGTGTAGACCAGAGGTTTGAGCTGGGGCGATTCTGTCTGTCTCCAAAAGGATAACTGGCAATGGCTGTAGACTAGGGATGCTAATAGCATATATTCTAGTGAATGGCATCTAGGGATGCTATTTCATGTCCTCCAATGCACAGGACAGCCCCAACAACAGAAATATCCAGCCCCAGTAGTAGTAGTGCGGCTGAGAGACCCAGTGTAGATAGAAGATAATTTGATCTAGTTTCAGATCATTGTAGATGAGACATGTTTTCTGCCTGTACTGAGCTTATGGTCCACTTAGGCCAGACATGGAAACACACATTTCCAATGTAATAATACACAAGTGTTCTCCAAAACAGGGAGCGATGTACTGAAGACTCTTATCTTGTCAAGAACAAGGGAGAATGTACTTGACATGATCAAGGATGAAGAAAGGGCTTGGCAGAGACCTTGCACCTGCAGTGAAGGAGTAAGAACCGGCCAAACAAAGGAGAGAGGAAAGGGATCAGCTGATGTGTGGGCACCTCCAAGCAGCCCTGCTTTTCCAATTGGGGACCAAGGGAAGGGAGGGTCAGCTCCTGCTATACTTTGGATGGATGCCAAGTGTGGGTTCTGTCAAGCAGGTCACCACTGTGAGGTGTGCAAGTCCAAGGTCATCACCCTGATGCCTGGGTAGAGAATGGATGTAAGAGGAAGCTTGAAGCTAAGGAGACCAGGTGTGCACTTACTGTAGGGGAGAAAGAAACTGGTCACAGCTGGTGGGTATGGAGGGAATGGCTCAGAAACAAGAAGCAGGAGGGTAAAATCTTGATGAATTTGCACATAGGAAATAAAGAAAGGAAGGTTCTAGAATGACCTCCAAAATTCTGGCTCAGGTGACTACAGCTCCCTGTAGATGACTCCGGAGACTTCCGTGCCTGTTGGCCCCTTGACCTCCTCACCTCCAGTGACTTTTCTACCCTCCGGCTTGGCAACAGCCTATGCAACAGCCATGCCTTGTCACGGCCAGAAATTTCAATCAGAATTCCTGATTTCAATCATCCATTATTTGACTTCCTCTTCTTCAGCTTCTAAAATATTTGCTCAGCACTCTTGATGCTCCAAAGCATCCAGTCTTTCTCATTCTATCTCATGTACTGACCTTCTACACTTACCACTTCTCTGCATGTCTGGCTTAGAGTCCTTGATCCACTAATAAAAACCACCACCTTGATCTCATCCTCCAGTCTTTCTTCTCTCTCCCTTCGTTACCAGTGCCTATCAGGACCTGCATCCTTACCCAGGATCTCTCTGTATTCCTTCCTACAGCTGTATGTGAACCTACAATCGTCTCAAAATAAAAGGTCTGGTTAAAAACACACAAACACTTTAATATTGGGTGATGCCAACTATCTGGCAAGCCCACAGTTGAAAAGCTAGAGTTACTGGATATACAATCAGCCTGGTTCATGGTCTCAAAACTTCCAAGGACCCTCTCTTAATCACCCTTTCCCTCTCCTTCACTAATCCCCAATCTTTATTATCGATTCACATGTGCGCAGAACCCATATGGACCACAGGTTGATTTTCCCTCGGTCTCTGCAATGGAATAAGCCCACTTTCAGCATGTGTGCTGCAGGAAGCTGAACTCCCACCAAACTTCAAAGGACCCCAATCTGTCTTCTGCTTCCACCAGCCAAAGAAACTTCTCTCAACAAGTTCACCAAAAGGCCTTCATCTGCCAAATCCAGAGGAAGTACATTAGAATATTACTTGACCTCCCATTATCATTGGACACATCCCCACCTCTGAAAACGTTCTGTTCTATCAGCTGCTATGAGTGCACCGTAGCAGGTTATGCAAGTTTCCACCTGTATGAATGCAGAAACGGAACCATTCTCTTCCACTTGTTTTACGCTGCAGGAAAAGGAGGAAATACAAAGGCTTCCCCTCACTTCCTGGGGCGGTTGGAAGTGTAGGCTTCCCTGTTCTCCATGGAAAGGCAAACCATCCATACCTTCATTTGGTATGAAGGTATACCTCAGCTCTGGTTCTGAGTTTAATGGGCCATGAAGAATAAGAAGAAAGTAGGTTTCCAGGGGTTAGGGGGTTTAAAGAGGGTCGGGGAGGAGGAAGCACAGGGGACTGGTGGAGGGTTAAGGAAGCAATGGAGAGATTGCTACCAGTTGGCACCGATAGTAGGGAGGAGTTGATATCTAAGAACTCCTGAGAAGGGGGAAGAGCCATAATCCAGGCAGCACTGGGAGAGTGAACTCATCAGAGACAGCAAGGAGCTTTGCTTGAGTGCCCTGGCATCAGCAAGAGCTAAACCTTGCCCAACAGTCATCCAGGCTTCTCTGTACAGAGAACTTTCCATTATCAGCACATGGACATCTTCCATTTGTCTATACCCACACCAGAGAGAATTTCTCTATGTCCACACCAGCACCTTATGTGCTGACTCACCCAGTCATGCCCCAAGACTGTCTGTTCTCCACCCCATGACTCCATGTTTTAAAAAAGCCCAACCTGTAAACCCAAAGCAGGGGGTCTGGTCACAAAGTGGGTGTCTTCCTCCTAAACATTAAAAGGAAGAGGGACAAAATATACAAGCTCAAAGTCCACAAGTTAGGACAGGTGTCAGTGTCCCTTGTAGTTTGGTGTGGACCCGGGCTAAGTTTTGATAAGATGTGAACAAAAGTGATGGATGCTATTGTAGGCCAGATTGTGTCACTCCCAAAATTCTTATGTTGAAGTCCTAATCCCCCCCACACCTCAGAATATGAGCTTATTTGGAGACAGGGTCTTTATGGAGGTAATGAAGTTAAAATGAAGTCGTTTGGGTAGGCCCTTATCCAATATGTCTGGTGTCTCACGAAAGGAGGAGACTTGGACATAGAAGCATGGATGGAAGATGAAGAGACATGAGAGAAGATGTGCATGTACAAGCTGAGGAGAGAGCTCTGTAGCTGATCCCTTGCTCACAGACCTGTACAGGAAGCAACCATGCCAATGCTTTGACTTGGGACATCTGGTCCCCAGAAATGAGAAAGAATCAACTTCTATTGCTTAAACCCCCTATTCTGTGGCACTTTGTTATAGCAGCTCTAGCAAACTTAGTACCACTTCCAGGTCATGACTCCAAAAAGGAATGTGGGTGAACCTCCTGGCCCATTTTCTGCCCTGCACATCTGGAGCAGTGATCTTGGATCCAGAAGTGGAAGCTACATGTTATATGGCAGAGCCATACCACTGTTGACAGAACACCCAAGACTGATACCGTCTGGATGGTTACAGAAGAGAATCTATTGTCTCCAAGCCACTGCGTTTGGGGTCTCTTTGTTACAGCAGCTTAACCTACATCCTAACTTACACATCTTGCACACAGGCTATGGCTAGCCATAAATAGACTTGCACACTACTACCAAGGAATGCTTAAAAGGGAATTACCCTTGACCTCTCATCATGATTATACATTATACATCATATTTATAGAGTTTAAAGTGCATCCTGTCCTATCCCTCTCTGCCTCCTTAATCTCCAGGCTCATTGATTTCATCAACTATGACTTGGTTTTCATTGTCAACGGCATGGCCCTTCCCATTGGCAGACCACTCAAAACACCCCTTCCAAGATATTTCCTTCTTATCCTTCAACCACAATGTTCCCTTTACTTCACTCCAATCTGGTTTTTGAGTTCAAAATGCTTTCTGGGGGATGCCTGGGTGGCTCAGTTGGTTAAGCAGCTGCCTTTGGCTCAGGTCATGATCCCAGCATCCTGGGATCGAGTCCCACATCGGGCTCCTTGCTCAGCAGGGAGCCTGCTTCTCCCTCTGCCTCTGCCTCCCTCTCTGTCTGCCTGTGCTCTCTCTCTCTCTCTCTCTCTCTCTAACAAATAAATATAAATTTAAAAAATCTTCAAAATGCTTTCTGGAAGACAAGCCTGCCACTGCACTATTTTTCTTTCCTTGCAACCCAGGCACAGCTGGATGTGACTCAGCCAAACTCATTACAGGTAAGTACTTTCCCGAAACACTTGTCTACCTCTAGTCTTGTGTCTTTTGCTTTGCAGTAAGATCCCCTTGAAACTGGAGGGACTTCTTCCTGAGGTAGGATTCAGAGGCCATGGGATTTAGCTACACATTTTTGGCCCTTTTCTTAGCGTTGCCATTAAAATTCTGATCTGTTATTAATTGATATCTATATACTTGATTTTTCTTAATCAATAGCACTAATAGAAAAAAAGGCAAAAAAAATACAAGTACAAAGTATTAATTAAATTCTATCTTCCTTTAAGGAAACTCCATGGCAAGGATTTTCTCTTATCTAAGCTGGGATATATCAGTGAAAATGCTGAACTTCAAACATGGGTTGCTTCAGGGTTTTTATTATGATCCATTCTGTTGTTCCTGAGCTCTTTCTCAAGCAGATATCCCATGAAAGTTCAAATAGAGGATCTGTTCTACTTTCCAGATAAAAATTAGTACTCACCAGGGATGCCTGGGTGGCTCAGTTGGTTGAGCAGCTGCCTTCGGCTCAGGTCATGATCCCAGCGTCCTGGGATCGAGTCCCGCATCGGGCTCCTTGCTCGGCAGGGAGCCTGCTTCTCCCTCTGCCTCTGCCTGCCTCTCTGTCTGCCTGTGCTTGCTCTCTCTCTCTCTCTAACAAATAAATAAAATAAATAAATAAAATCTTAAAAAAAAATTAGTACTCACCAAAAAAAGCATTTGTCTACAAATGCAAACCAATCAGTCAGTACTACATTCTGTTGATCTCTGGAGTCAAGGGTAATGTGGTTACATTTGAGTCATTCAATCATGACAATTTACCTTCCCTATGATCCATTTTTACTTGGAATATTTTAGTTTATCAATGGACTAAGCAGAAGAGAAAATATGGACAAAGTCATACTTCTTTCCCTGGCTTTGATCCGAGAAAGAGCGTGTGACCTTGAGAAAAGAAAATATCCTTTCTGTGACTTTGCTTCCTCATTTGCAAAACAGGAAAAGCAAAGTCCCATAACTTACTAATAAATTATCTCATTACTGAGTGTAAACACTGTTATTGTTTAGCATTTATTTCTGCAATCTGTCAGAACATTTTGAAATTTCTGCATGAAATACACAACTTAATGCAGTGTTTCTCCTTCTCCCTTTTACATGGCGTGTCGGAGGAAGCGAGGCAGAATGGGGAACACATGGGTGATATAAATGAAAGGCTCTTTAATTTATTTTGAAATGAAAAAAGGAAAGGTAATTAAGCTTCCTAAAAGCCTTCCAAATAAACTGCCCTTAAAGGAGTAGAAAAAGAGGTCGGAACTAGTCTATCACATTCCTTGACGCTGGGGATGGAGGGCACATTAGGATTCTACCAAAGAGTTAATGCGATGTAATCCGTTATAGGATGGAGAAGAAGCACCAGAAGTGTGGATAAGATGCTCATCAACAACCAGGAGACAAACTCCATGTCCAAAGCCTTGAGATGCGATGACAACTGGTACAAGTGACTTCTCTTTCTCTCCCCGTCCCTCTCTCTCTTCTTCACACACGTAAATTAAATATACATACAGCTTATTTTTTGTTTAATGGTAAAAGTCCAAGATATCAGTTTAAAACCACAAACGCAGGGCACCTGTGTGGCTTTGTTCGTTTAGTGCCCAGCTCTTGGTTTCAGCTCAGATCATGATTTCAGAGTTATGAGGTGGAGGAGCCCCAAATCACATGGGCTCTATGCTCAGTGGGGAGTCTGCTTGAGATTCTCTCTCCCTCTCCCTCGGCTACTCCCCCTTTTCATGTGCCCTCTCTGTCTCTCTCTCTAATAAGATAAAATAAAATCTTTAAAAACACACACACACACAAAGGAGAACGAAAGCTGTGCATATCTGCACACCCCAAGGGACAGATTTCCTCTGCTACTTATGGCTACAAGCAAGGATAACAGAGGATCCACAACAATTAATAATGACTCAAGAAGTCTGTATGGTTCATTGCTCCCTGGTAAAAACAAACAAACAAACAAA
>ML111012.1:18430-60225 GCA_003697995.1 Taxidea taxus jeffersonii
GAACCTTAGTAGAACAAGGACAACCATAAATATGACTACTCAACATCCCACATATATTGTTAGCTTGTTGTCAAGATACATTAGCAAACCAGTTACTAAACTCCACAAAATGAACATGTTTTGTGTTTGTTCCAAAACTACTCCCTCTTCACAAAGCTCAAGCTAAAGGAAACCAGTACTTATTTCCCAGCACTCCATAATTCCACTTCCTTTGAAATTATACATATGAGAAGTGGTCAACCCTCTTCAGATCATTAATGTTCTTAAAGTCCATCCATCGTAGAACTACATATATACATATATATAGGCTCCAACTAAGAAAAGTAGAGGAATCTTACTTTAAGTTAATCAAAAAATTAACTCTTATGTGTCAACAGAGATGAACTCATCGGGGTGTAAATTTCCTTTCTTAAGGATTATATGTCTTTACTGTAAAACAAAATAACAAGTTTCCATAGAGTGAATATTTTGTAATCTATAATTTATCAGTTGTCACTTCTACCCTGTTTTGATTATTTGCTTTCCTCTTTTTCAACATGATCAATTATGAATGTGTTGTCTTACTCAAGCACATTACTTTTGAAAAGATACTACATATTAAACCACATTAATCTGTCCATGAAATAATAGATTACTATGCAGGATGATCAATTACAGTTGTTTTTTTTGCTCATTGTCTTTCAAACAAAAATGGTAAGAATCTGAACCATTCTATTGTTAAAATACGGTTTTGAAAACCAAAATAAGCATGAAAAAACAATGGAGCAGAATTAAAGCACAATATAAAACCCTTGTAATAAAAACAGCCTAGAGTCACAAATAAGCATAAATTGAAAGATCTATTGCTTTTCTCTGTAGACATTTCTCAAGATAGTGTCATACTACCATTCATGAGAGATGCTTATCAGAAATAGTCAGAAATAATTCATCTCAGAGAGAAACGTTTCATTATTGGGTGATGAAAAGCAATATAACTAGAGGCATTCTAATTGAGTTCTCTTGGTCTGTTGAAAAGTTTTTAGTAAAAGGTATCCACAAGTATGCATGAGAACCAAGAAACAACAAAGCAGTTCATGATTTTAGTAATAATATAATTGATAATTTATAAATTTTAAATATGATTTTCTACCAGGCCCATCATAATTCTTAAAGTTGAAGTCTAAATTAAAATATGCAAAAGAAATGCTTAAATTGAAATACACCAAGATAATAACAGTGGTTAACTTAGGGCAGGTTTGAATAAGGGTCATTTTTATTTTTTTTTCTCCAGAACTTCCAAATTCTCTATAAACTATAGTTAATATTTTTACAATAAAAATTTCAACATATTTAATTTTTCCAAACTTACTAATATTTTCACTATCTGAAGAGTGTTGCCCTAAATATGGCACTTTATCTACTTGAGTCAAAGTCTTCAATAAGATTCTGAGGTCTACAAAAGCAAGCAGAACGTCATGAAAATTGTTTTCAACCCTCAGCTCCCAAGCCAAAGGAACATGTCCTATTAAAACTCACTGTGGATGAGCTTTAATATCTGTAAAAACATCCTCTTCTCCTGGGAAAATATACCCCAAACTGAAAACAGCAGTTGTCTCCATGGAGATGGGAGAGAGAGCGGATTTTACTTTCTCCATTTCACATACCTTTTTTGTTTGTTTGTTTCTGCATTGCTTTTATTTCTGTATTTCTTCTATTAAAAAAAGAAGCTTTCTGTTTTCCTTGAAAAAGTTCAACTTTTTAATGAAAATCCTACATGATTCACAAGTGCATAGATTGTCCAACCGCACCATGGGAACCGATGCAAAAATAATAATAATAATAACCTTTGAAACCCTGTGAACTGAAAAAAACTTTAAGAAGTCACTGAGGTAATGAATTGGGGTTTCTTTTTGGAGTGAGGGGATGTTCCAGGATTAGAGAGTGGTGATGGTTGCACAATCTTGTGAATATACTATGAATTTTATCCTATGTGAATTATATCTCAATAAATAAACAGAAACAAAGGAAAACCAGAAAGCATTGAGAAAGGAGCATTGATTTAGGGCTGTTCCCCTGTAATTGAGCTCTTTCTTAAGCAGATATCCCATGAAAAGTTCAAATAGAGGATCTGTTCTACATTCCAGATAACAATTTCCAGAACTGTTCCCCTGTAATGATTCTGTCTCCTCCCAGCCCAAAAGTGGAAAATGAGGGACAGACACAGGATGCTTGGAACAACCAGCAGAGACCATTGGTCTCCTAAAGCTGTCTTGCCCGTGAATAGGACTTTTCTTTAAATCAAACTGCATTGTACAGGGAGACACCTTTGGCCATATTCAGGGAAGACTCTCAGGGAGGACATATTCTTACCTCACCAGGACAAGAAATATCCTCACTGGCTTGGAGTTGGAGACATTTGTGAAATTACCCCCGAGGCATGGTCACTCCAAGCTTTTCATCACTCTCTGTAGACATGTTGATGCCTTGCATCAACTGCCTTTTGTTGAATAATGAACCATCCCCAAATGTAGTGACTTAAAACAACAATCATTTATGTAGCTCATGACTCCGCAGATTAGCCATTTAGGCTGAGACTCATTTGGGTGAGACTCAGCTGGGCTCAGTGTCCACATTCAGTGGCCAGTCTGGTAGGTTAGCTGGCTCTGAGCTGGGATGAGTGGGCCACATGTCCTCCTTCATCCAGGGGGTTAGCCCAGGCTTGTTCACACAGAGCAGCCTTCTGAGAGAACAAGACAAGCATTCAAGGCCATTTCATCCACATTCTCCTGTTCAAATTGAATCCCAAGGCCCCCCCAGACTCAAGGGGTGGGGAAACAGTCTCTACCTCTCATGGGAGGAATTGTGGAGTGAACGATGTGGGATACAGGAAGGGGAAAAACGGCGGTCACTTTTCAAGAATAATCTACTCCACAGCCCTAGCAACAGAGACTCCAAAATTGTGAACACAAGGAAATAAATATTCAAGGGCTCTCAAATCACAGAGCTAATTTTCCAGAGGGACAGGAGGACCAGGATGATTTAATGACTTCCAAGCCATGTATGATTTAGAGAGAACGTGTTTTCATTAGAGAAAGCATCCTCACATGGGCCGAACTGCATCCGTGTCCCTTGCCACTGTGCCACCCACTTCTCTTCGGATCACCTCAGTTACTGTTTCGGGTGGATAGAAGGGAGTTTGATCCAGAAGAAAGGGGACTGTCCTTATATGATCTTAGATGAGGGTTGCAGAGACAGAGGTCTGGAGTCAAAGGAAAGGGCAGGGTTGATGGCTCTTCATGCAAAGAATGACTTCTGTGCTTGCATTCTCTGTTTTTCAAAGATCAGACTACCTGCTCAGGTCATATGTTTCCTCAGGTCCATTTCATGTTGCTTAATTTTATAGAAGGAAGGCAAATAACTGGGAAAATAAGAAGATAATCTCGAAACAAAGAAGGCCTGAAGTCACCAGGTGACTGACTGTATATCAGAATGGTTCAGCAAACTAATTAGATACTTCTTCTTGGGCTCTACTCTCAGACATTATGACTCAGTAAGTTCAGAGGGTCAGTGGGGAAATCTGTAATCTTAGCAAGTGTTCTAGTTTGTCTGGGGGAGTTTGGTTCTATTAAGCAAGAAATGGGGATAATTCTATCTGCTCCACCTGGCTTGAAGGGATGTCCCAGAAGACATGGATGGGTGTAGCATGTCGGTCTAAGGTGGATTGAAGCAGATCCCATGAGCCGAGCCAGTCACAGATGGAAAAACAGGAAGCAGGCAAGCATATATTGGGCACATTCCTACCTTACTTTCCAAGATCCCTACTTTGAACTTTTCGCCATTTATTGATCACTTATTAAAATCTAGGACCTTCTTGTTAGCCCAAGTGTACTGTAGGATTGCATATGGCTGCAAAAAGTGCAAAACAGAATACTTACAGATAGAAAGTTCTTTGTTTTCATGTAAGCAGCCCAATACTGTCATGACACATGAGCACCAAGGAACCATAAAGGATCCCACTTCTCGTACCTCACCACTCTGCCATTATGAAACCTCATTGTGTAAGGGTAGAGCTAGAGCTCCAGCCATCACATCCCAGACAGAAACTGGGGGAATGGAAAAGAAAAAGCAGATAGACCCACCCTTTAAAGAAACATCACACACACACTACACTTCACACTACACTACACTTTCACTCATATTCTGTTGGCCAGAACTTAATCACACAGAAACAAAGTCACTAGAAAGCAAGATTGGTAGATATAATCTCTATTCGAGACTGACATGGGAGCTAAATGTCTATAAAAAAGGAGAAAGAGAGATTGTAAGACAAGAAAGCCCTGCCATAACCAGAACCTATGTTTGCAGCCTAGAAGAAATTTTATGCACAAAGGTGTTTATTGTGCAATTGTTGATAACACAATTCACCCTGGAACAATGCGAGGGAAGAGAAAATACAATAATGTATTGTATTTGTTTAAAAAAACAACAACCCACATATAAGTGAACCCCTACAGTTCGAACCTGTATTGTTCAAAGGTCAATGGTAATAGAAAAACATTAAATGGAAAAACATTAAATGGTTAACACTGAGGAAGTCATTATGGTACATCATTTTAATAAAGTAATATACAATCATCAAAAAGGGTGGTTACCGAGACTACATAATCATTTTTAGCCCGAGACAGTGTCTAGCCTCTTCTGCCTTCTCTCTTAAATACCTACAAAGCACAAAAACTCAAAGCACTAAGAATTTGGACTAAGAATTTGGAGAGATGGACCAATTCCCCAGTCTTGAAGGAAATAACCATAGGTGGCCCAAAGAATGATTAAGATAAATTCATCTAGGGGCGCCTGGGTGGCTCAGTGGGTTAAAGCCTCTGCTTTCAGCTCAGGTCATGATCTCAGGGTTCTGGGATCGAGCCCCGCATCGGGCTCTCTGCTCAGCAGGGAGCCTGCTTCTCCCTCTCTCTCTGCCTGCCTCTCTGCCTGCTTGTGATCTCTGTCTGACAAATAAAGAAAATCTTAAAAAAAAAAAAAAAGATATATCCATCTAGGCTGGAGTTCACGTCAAATTCAAACTCTACCTTATGAAACGAATTCCTCCTAATAATAAAAACAGAAGAGCAAAATAAGAAGTCATTCCATCCTTCAAACCTGTGTCCCAAAACACTGAACTAATTAGCATTCGGGCCCATAATCCCAGCCCATTCTGGAAAGCCCTGGGAGATGAACGGACTTTCCTTCTCACCAACATTACTATACCCTCCTGCCACTGCTAACTTCTATCTACACAGGAAAACAAATCCAGGGAACAACTTGGCAGGAAGTAAGAAGGAGGGGATACTAGCAGGATCTTGGTGCCTCCTGGCTGATGATGTCTCGGGGGTAAAGATTTCTAGGTAGAGAGAGGGGGTCCCGACGGCAGCATAGGCCAAGAATTATAGTTTTTCATGTACTTCATTGGGTCTGACTACAAGAAAACAACAAGGAAGGGTGTCTTGTGGGAGAACAGATGTACATTAGGTGAAAGACTTAGAGCCTGGGAATCCTAGCGGGGACCCCGCACATCTGTGGATTGGAGGAGGGAGCCATTCATTTCACAAGGAGGCAGAGAAGTCTGAAGGGCACCCTCCCTCCTACCCCTTCACCCCCCACCTCCCCACCTTGCCTTCTCTCCTCACAAGCACTGAATTGGAACAGGTGCTTCCTTGTTTGATCGTTAAGTATTAATGAAAAAACCACTTCAAATCTAGAAAGATCAATACAGGAATAGATCTTTGATGAATCTTCTGCATTAGGCAGACAAACCTTGCCGTTATTATTCTTCCATAGAATGAAAGAAAGCTTGTTTCTTTTGCAACACCTGCAGAATATCCAGAAGGCAAAACTGATCTGAGATGAGAAAACAAGAGCCTGATAATAAACGGGAGACGGCTAAGGAGGCCTGCAGGAGATTCAGGGTTCTAGGCGAAGTTCAAGCGAAGTTAAAACTGCAAGGCAGGGAAACACATCTACCTAATCACACAGCAATGAGTCCGCCCCAACTGGACTCCTCTCTCAAAATATAAGCACCCCCTCCACCCCCTCCAAGATCCGAATTTGGAAACACAGAGCAGGAACAGCACAGGACTTGTGCGTTTTAAAAATAACAATAAAAGATCACAAAGAAAAGAAAAGTTAAAAAAAAAAAAGGGAACAGGACAGATTTTCCATCTTTCTGGCTTAGAGGACCTGCTAGAAAGGAAAGGAGTCTCCCTCTGTTGGTGGGAATCCAGAATTCCGCATGTTTGCCAGGAGGCCAATTGGCAGTATGTCACCTTGACTCCCAACGTGTCTCCTTGTTTTCATCATCATCCCCAGAGGGAGCCATTTTAGACATTCTAGACATTTTCCTAATTTTTCCTCCTTGAGAAATTTAAAATCCCCAGGTGCGCTGAGGACCTGTTCATGGACTGTACATGTGTAGCCGCTGTCCACTACCCTGAGGCGAGACTCTTCTCACCCACTCCCACACAAACGTTATTAGAGACACATGGATTTTCACGTGGGCATTCTGAAGAAATCAGCTAAAATCATTTTCATGTTCAAGCTGTTATAACTTTGGCCAGTGGGAGCACTTTTGAGCTGAATCCTCTGCCCTTTTGGTCCCCTAATCTGAGAACCCTCTCCCGCCTTCCAGAATCACAAACTGTCCAGCTTGTACCTTTCCTGGCCTGAAAGAAGTCATTTCTCTAAGGAGCCACGATTACTTACAGAGGTGAGTGGTATTAAAGGCCAAGAGCTGGTTGGGAGGCGTGCTCATTGCTGCTGAGTTGCTACTGTTTCTAGGCCATTTCAGCGGTAAGAGATGGAAAAATGTACTTTTTAAAAATGGAGATGGAAAGTACAGCAAAGGGAATTCAGTCAATAATATTGTAATAACATCGTACAGTGAGAGGTGGCAACTATATTTATCATGGTAAGTGCTGCGTGTGTTATAGAAATGTCGGATCACTGTGTTGTCCACCTCAAACTAATGTAACACCGTATGTCAACGGTACTGCAAAAATAAACTTAAAAACAATAAAATAAAATAGTGAATATGTAAGATATTTTCTATTTAATTTTATCATTACAGCATTCTTACCTTTTTCCTATGATATTTATAAAATAATTTTTAGATAATAATAACTAATATTAGTAATAAAACCAGTAATTGAAGTTTATGATTTTTATGATTCTTTTTCTTTAGATGCATCATATTAAAGATTTACATTTAGGACTACATATTAAAGTCACTTGAAAAGATCCACTTTCTGTCATGTTGCTGATTTGACATTCAGTTTTAGCTGTTTCAATCTGCTTTAAAATGACTAATACCTCTATGGGGTCAAAAGTTAAAACAATGCTAAAAGAACACACTGAAATGCCTCAACAGGTAACTATTTCATGGGTTTCATGGGTTTCTTCCACTGTTTGTTTTTATGGATATGTACATAAGACATAAGAATATCTCTTACTTATTCTGGCAAAGATAAGTTAGCATCTCTTTAAAACCTATATGAGGGGGACGTCTGGGTGGCTCAGTTGGTTAAGCAGCTGCCTTCGGCTCAGGTCATGATCCCAGGGTCCTGGGATCGAGTCCCACATCGGGCTCCTTGCTCGGCAGGGAGCCTGCTTCTCCCTCTGCCTCTGCCTGCCTATGCTTGCTTTCTCTCTCTCTCTAACTAATAAATAAAATCTTTTTAAAAATTTAAAAAAAAACCTATACGAGGTTTTATAGATAGATATGCATCGTTTGGGTCTTATTTTGTTTTTTTTAGTGATCGTGTACTACTTTTGACCTTAAAACATACTTAAAATTTCATTTTATTAAGAGACACATGGGCCGCGTTTGGCTTTTCCCTCGTTTTGGAAACACTTTTGTTTTCATTTCCATGGAACACGCCCCTTGACTTTCCTGCCCCTACTCAGGCTCCTTTTTGAAGAGTCTCTTCTCACCATCTCTTAACCCCTACAATCCCTCCCTGGGGATCTCTACAATCCCTCCCTGGACAATTTAATCCACTCTCTTGGTTTCATTCTCCACCTCTATATTAGTGAATCTAAATTCTAGAACTTTACCCAAGACCTAACTTTTGGGCCCCAGACACATGTATCCAACTGCTCACAGGCTGTATCCATTCCACATCCACACACACCAGACATCCAGCATGCACCAGTCTGAGTTCATCATCCTGCCCCTTTCCTCTGTCCCCAAGTCTTCTTGGTGTCAGCATGGCGCCAGTCTAATGGCCCGGGCATCAGCCACCCCTTCTGCCATCACCTCTCTTCCCCACCTCCTGGATATACCAATCCCAAATGCTCTCAGTCCCACCTGCTATGCAGCATCCCAAACCATCCATTTGTCTTGACCCAACCCCTCTTCTGGGGCAGGTGGGCATCAGCTCTTGTACTGGCCCCCAGGACCTCTTCACTGGACTCCCAGCTTCCAGGTCTCATCCTCTCTGACTCAGTCTCCACACCGTACTCAGAATCATCATTTTGGCACACAAATAAAATTTCAGCATTTTTCTGGTCAAAATCCAATAACTTATCCTTACAATAAAACCCAAACCTCACCTATTTACACCCTAATCTAATTTATCCACTTACAAACCTTGTTAATATAGTCCCTCTACTAAATTCAGCTTTGCTAAACTTTCATTTCTAGAATTCTACATATTTTCTAGTGTTTTTATGTTTTTGCTGTTGCCTCTACCTAGAGTAAATTTCCCCTCTACCCCTCTCTCAAATGCTTGGCTCATACTCATTCTTTAGGTCTCATCCTAATTACTACAGCTGGGGCCTGGGAATTATGTTTTATGAGTATAATGTTAAATGCCTCCCAAAGCATCATGTCGGTGAACCGACATGAGATAGGCTCTTAATATCCCTTAGCTATTAATATTATTTAGGTAGTTCATGGGTAGCAAGGTATTCTCCAAACAAAATTTATCCTTAAGATCGATTACTTTGCATTTGATTAATCAACCACTTTTCAGTTAATTTGATTCATATCCTCATTCTTGTGTACTTGCTGCTAAAACACATGTGAGTTCCCACCTTGCAAAGTCATGTAGAGATATGTGGGGGTAACTCATTCAGAATGATACGGTTGGATTCCAGACCACTGTAAACAGCTGTCCATTCTTAATTAAATGCTATAAATCACATTTTATCACATGCTCATATTCCCCAGCTGCTGTAAATCAGAGAGATGAGGTATCAGACTTGAAACATCATTCTTAGTCACAACGAGACCCCCAAATAAGCCATAGACTTTTATTTTCCTTCAGGTTGGTGGAGAATAGCTTTATCACACCTACCTGATATGCAGACCTTTCTCTGTCGGAACATCCACTGTGGGGCCGATGTCCTAGAAGTGCTATGTCATGAATACAGAGGAAATGTGTTTCTGCATAGTGTGAGTGATAATTAGCCACTGAGGAAGAGCCTCCGTGGTGTAAAGAACTTGAAATAAATGGATTTACATTGGAATATGAGCCAGCGAATATAAGGCTATATACTGCAGGGGGAAAAAAATCACTGCAAAGTAATGATTGTTTAGCTAGGGGCTAAAATTTCTGCCAAAGCTATGAAATCGAAATTTTTGAATCATCAAAAGCATTAAAATTTTAACCTCACTAGCTCTTGTTTTTATTAATCCAGAGGCCTAATAATTCTTACTGAAAACAAAAAAATACCAGACCTTCACCCTGCCCTGGCAAGTCAGTAACAGAGAGATAAGAATTATGGAATGGTACTCAGAAAACTATAAACTACTCATGAAAGAAATTGAGGAAGACACAAAGAAATGGAAAAATGTTCCATGCTCATGGATTGGAAGAATAAACATTGTGAAAATGTCTATGCTACCTACACATTTAATGCAATGCCTATCAAAATCCCATCCAACTTTTTCAAAGAAATGGAACAAATAATCCTAAAATTTATATGGAACCAGAAAAGACCTCGAATAGCCAAAGGAATATTGAAAAAGAAAGCCAAAGTTGGTGGCATCACAATTCCAGACTTCAAGCTTTACTACAAAGCTGTCATCATCAAGACAGTATGGTACTGGCACAAAAACAGACACATAGATCAATGGAACAGAATAGAGAGCCCAGAAATAGACCCTCAACTCTATGGTCAACTAATCTTCGACAAAGCAGGAAAGAATAGCCAATGGAAAAAAGACAGCCTCTTCAACAAATGGTGTTGGGAAAATTGGACAGCCGCATGCAGAAAAATGAAATTGGACCATTTCCTTACACCACACATGAAAATAGACTCAAAATGGATGAAGGACCTCAATGTGAGAAAGGAATCCATCAAAATCCTTGAGGAGAACACAGGCAGCAACCTCTTCGACCTCAACTGCAGCAACTTCTTCCTAGGAACAATGCCAAAGGCAAGGGAAGCAAGGGAAAAAATGAACTATTGGGACTTCATCAAGATCAAAAGCTTTTGCACAGCAAAGGAAACAGTCAACAAAACCAAAAGACAACTGACAGAATGGGAGAAGATATTTGCAAACGACATATCAGATAAAGGGCTAGTATCCAAAATCTATAAAGAGCTTAGCAAACTCAACACCCAAAGAACAAATAATCCAATCAAGAAATGGGCAGAGGGGACGCCTGGGTGGCTCAGTTGGTTAAGCAGCTGCCTTCAGCTCAGGTCATGATCCCAGCATCCTGGGATCGAGTCCCACATCGGGCTCCTTGCTTGGCAGGGAGCCTGCTTCTCCCTCTGCCTCTGCCTGCCACTCTGTCTGCCTGTGCTCTCTCTCTCTAACAAATAAATTAAAAAATTAAAAAAATTTTAAAAAATCTTAAAAAAAAAAAAAGAAATGGGCAGAGGACATGAACAGACATTTCTGCAAAGAAGACATCCAGATGGCCAACAGACACATGAAAAAGTGCTCCACATCACTGGGCATCAGGGAAATACAAATCAAAACCACAATGAGATACCACCTCACACCAGTCAGAATGGCTAAAATGAACGAGTCAGGAAATGACAGATGCTGGCGAGGATGTGGAGAAAGGGGAAACCTCCTACACTATTGGTGGGAATGCAAGCTGGTGCAACCACTCTGGAAAACAGCATGGAGGTTCCTCAAAAAATTGAAAATAGAGCTACCTTATGACACAGCAATTGCATTACTGGGTATTTACCCTAAAGATACAAATGTAGTGATCCAAGGGGCACGTGCACCCGAATGTTTATAGCAGCAATGTCCACAATAGCCAAGTTATGGAAAGAACCTAGATGTCCATCAACAGATGAATGGATAAAGAAGAGTGGTATATATATACAATGGATTACTATGCAGCCATCAAAAGAAATGAAATCTTACCATTTGCGACGACATGAATGGAACTAGAGCGTATTATGCTCAGCGAAATAAGTCAATTGGAGAAAGACAACTATCACATGATCTCCCTGATATGAGGAAGTGGAGATGCAACGGGGGTGGGGGTTAAGGTGGTAGGAAAAGAAAAAATGAAACAAGATGGGATCGGGAGGGAGACAAACCAAAAGAGACTCTTAATGTCATAAAACAAATGGAGGGGGGTGGGGGGGAGAGGGGTTGGGATAGGGTGGTGGGGTTACATTATATGTTTAAATAAAGCTTAAAGAAAAAAAAAGCTTAAAGAAAAAAATAAATGAAAGTATTGAAGATTCTCTCTGCTATTAAAAAATTTAAGAAAAATAAAAATAAAAATAAAAGAATTATGGAATGGGAAAGAGACCTGGAGACCCCACCTGGTTGTTCCTCTGAGAACATCTCAGGATGTCAAGACTATCCTATCTTTGCAATCACAGACAAGGGAAGTTCTCATCCTCTAAAATCATTTATGTGATTCTAAATGAAAATCTTCTTTTGCTGAACAATTAAGTTCACTGATTATTGCAATTAGAATCCAGATCTATTTCTTCTGTGGCTTGCAGTTGCAAGGGAGAACAGTGACCACCAGTCATTTCTGCCTCAGTGCCCTTCTGAGAAGACAGAAGCCTAGTTCTGCTGAATCTCAGAAGACGGGGCAAGCCATGGGCCCAGGAGTGACAGAGAACTCCCCCTTCCCCTCCAGAATGGTCCAACTAGCTCAGGCAAGATGTTCTTCAGAAATCAGGACAGAGCGGTGTTGCTGAAGTGTAAGTCAAATCCAGAGACAGCACATCAGAAGGGAAAAGGGGGTTCAGAAGAGGAGACAGAGATAGGGGAGCTTACCTGAGCAACAAGCATGAGGGCACAAGGGCTGTTATGAAGACCACCTACAGCTTTGGCTATGGAGGGCAGGACATGGTAAGTGTACCTTAGAGCTGCTCCAAGAGTTCTTGAGTGAAGACAGAGGGGATTGGAGAGATGATGACAGATGATAGATAGATAGATAGATAGATAGATAGATAGATAGATAGTAGATAGATGAGAGGGGTAGGCAAGATACACATATTATTATCAAACTATTGAATTTTTGCTGGAAAATTCCTTTGCAGAAAACTTGCTGGAAGGGATCTGGAGGTACCTATCTGACACCATAGCAAGGTCATTGGTCTGATATCTCTGACCAACAGGACACTAGATCTGAGGTCTCTTGCCTCCTTCTTCTCTGAGAGCATATTTTCACGGTCATAAAGATAATCACATTTGAAGCCTGTGTAATAGAGTTGAACACAGATGTAGAAAAGCAAAGTGACTCACTCAAGCTGTGGCATTTTCCCCGAGGCTGCATTCACTCAGAGGTATAAGTCTTTCTGACACATTTCAATGCAGGTGGATTTTCTAAAAAATCATGCCATGCTTGCATGTCCTTTGAAAAATCTAAGTTCATCTGGTAATTGGTCAAAATCACTAAGGCTTCACAAATTGATGGACTAAGGTCATGAAGAGGCATTTGCAAAAAGAAGAAACAAACCTTATTAGCAAGCACATGGTGAAGTATCTGTGTGAGAGAAAGAGAGAATCACAGCAAGTGACAGTTTTCTCTATCAAATTAGCCTGTAGTTATAACAAAATTATATCATTAAAATATAATACAAAATTATATCGTCATAACTGCTGCAGAGTACATTGGTGAGACAGGAAGCAAACTGACGCTGGGAATGCGACTAGGCAGAATTCTTTGGAAAAGCAACTGCACAATATTATCAACAAACTCGAACCTGTGCCTTTCCATTGACCTGGGAAGCTCTGTTATGGAGAAATAGTGAAAATATGGAGCAAAGTGTTACGTAAGGTGTTTTCTACAGGTTCTAACTAGAAGCAACGCTTATATAACTCCATAAGCTATGGAACAATCTCAAACAATCTCACGAAAGAAGAGTAAGAAGCCATAAAAATGTTTACAAAAAGTGATAACTTTTAGAAATGCTTATCTTAGTATACATTTAAAATAACAAGAAACTGAATTGTATAACACACAACATTGTTCAGACTTTGTTAAACTAGAGAACAATCCTAAGAGAAAATCCAAAGAAGAATTAAACGGTGATTTTGAGGGATACAATTACGCTTTTATCTTTCCGTGTGTGCATTCTCTGGCAATTCATAGTTCTCTCTAATGAGCATATGCCTTTGTTTTGTCAAGTCACAATACATTAACTTTAAAGAACAGCGAGGTTTCTTCCTGGATTCGTTTCTTTTTTTTTAGATCACTGTGTTAGCTTAAAATTACTCTCCGCCTCTCATCTTTCCTCTGCCGAGGCAAAATGATTCTTGCTCCTTAAACCTTTTCTTCCCAGTCTTACCAAATCAACTGTTTAGTGACAATTGGTACCCTTCTCTGAAAAGGTCTCTAGGTCCTTCTTTAAGAAATTTCTGAAGAAAATTCTGGCATATTATGAGAGAGCTCAAAGGAACTCTAAGACGCTAAGAAGTTCTCAGAGTTGCTTCCATTTAACTCCGACTGTGTGCGTGTGTATGTGTGCGTGTGTGTGTGTGTGTGTGTAAAATGAAGGCTGGAGGAACAAAGTGCCTTTCGCGTTTTCCCAGAGCCAGTGAGCACCATGGGCAGCGTCTCCTCTCACTCTGGTGCCTACGTGAGCTGTTGGCACGGTCCGCGCACCCAGCCGGGCTCTCCTTCTCTCCCGCTGGTCTGTAACCCACTCTGGGTCTCGTGCGCAGCATTCACACATCTGTGAAACAGAAGGACAAAGCAAATGGGCGTATCTTGCGGTCCTCTGGTTCTCAACAATCCTGAGCACCACTTCCCTCCCAGTTTTGGAGGGCACGCTCGCACCCTCCTTATTCACGTACCGGAGAGGAGCGGGGACGAGGCTGGGCAGAGCCCAGGAGGGATGTGGCTCATCTCGGAGGACAACTGCGCGCGTCCCGAAGCACGGTCTTAGACTCAGGATCGGAAAGAGCTAGGTACCGATTTAGCAACTTGACCCAAAGGACAAATCACGACTTGAGGCAAAAAGCCAAACTTTTGAGAAAGTGGAAGACTGGGCATTTCTGCCAACACGTACTCCTAGCCAAGGCGCTCCCTGAAGCTGGCTCTCCCCAGGCCTTCATCTGCATGAGCCCCCACTTCTCAAGCAGTTCTGGAAGCCAAGAAAGTTAACCACCAAAAGCCAAAGGGTCTCTCTTGTGGGACGGATGGCGCGGATGTAAAAAAGCAACGGTGAGCAAGAAGTAGGACATGAAGAGAGTGATGGCATCAAGCCGCTGTGATTTGAAATCGGATCAATGAAGACATGGAAAAGACGCAGCAAACCACAATACTGACAACAGAACTGAAAGGCTTTCAAAATACTTCTTGATGTTTTATCTTTTTTTTTTTTTTTAACTCTTCCAGCATTGCTGCTAGAACTATCCTAGACTGTGTAAGGTTCTTCCTACTTCTCGGTAAGTTGTGACAAGACAAAGTCACAAACTCGGTAAGTTGTGAACCCATAAGGCTGGGTGACAAATGAAAGGAGGACACACGTTCACCGATAATGCAAACCAGAAGGCGCCGGATGACAGCGTTTGTCCAATGAGAAGGAGTGACGTTAGGGCACCTGAGACAGGAAAACAGGATCAGGAACAAGCATCTGTAAGGGAAGGAAAAGGTCCGATTGGTTCAAAGGAAAAACCCTCCCATCGAATCGCCAAATCGGATTAAGGGCTGTTTTGTCTTTAGTTGTAAATATCAACATAACATAAACAAAACTATAGCTGCACCTTAAGAAATTGCTGTTTGGGGAGGTCGAAAACTGTTTAATATAACCAAATAAATTAATACATGAGCTGTATATACTTCCTTGGAGAGCGAGAATCGAGATGCTTCCAGGCAAGCCTTTTGCTATAGCACAAAACTCCCCCCGGTGAGGACAAACTACCAGGTTCTGTGTTGGCTCACTTGGCTCCAAGCAAGAAAAGCAGCAAAGCAGGACATCTTAAGGGAGTGGTTGCTGGCTGCTGATTAGAATGAAGATTCCTTGGCTCCCTACCCTCTCCCCAGACCTCTACCCCATCTCCACCCCATGGCCCAGTGCCCACCAGTCTGTAGGAGCACGGACCCCTCCCTTGCACGTAGAAAGGGGGAAGCCAGCAGAGCATGGCCGACTTTCAGGCTTGCAGAGAGCAGACCCAGCAGCCAGATTGCTGGGGTGCACGCCCCAGCTGGGCTCCCCAGCCTCCATGCAACATCCTGCTTCCACTTCCTTTCCTGGAAGACGGAGCCACGAAAGGCCTATCTCAGAGGGATCCATGAGTCCTGGGAGTCAGCACATACACAGCCCGTCCACCAGACCGTGCCTGGGACACGAAGAAACCCAGTCAATGCTAGCTGTTTCTGTGACATGCGCAGTTCCAGGAAAGACATCTGTGCCGGTGTAAAAACAGATATAAAAATATGCCCAGGGTACAGAGTCATTTATGCTAATGTGTTCACACCTATGGATGAAAGTTTGTACAAGGAGGGGAAGAAATTTAAAGATTAAACACAGCCAAGCCAGCGCAGCAAATACTTGTGTTTTTCTACTTTCATCTCTAGACATAATTCCCCAGGGACACAGGCGATCCCGCTCTCCCCTGCATTATAAACACGACTGTCAAAATTAATCTGCAGTATTAGGGGTAGTGTTGACAGCTTCATCTCTATAAATGTTATTACTGTATTTTTTCGAAACCCACATACCTCTGCCCATGCTCTCCATCCAGAGGGAGAAGCACTTCTCCTCGTCGATAGAAATTCAATTTGCTGCTCAAGTTAAGAAGCAGTAAACTTCTCTCCCCCTTGCTTTACTGCTGCTTTCACAATCATAAAACGAGCCTAATGTTTAAATGCTAGAAAGCACTTAATGTTTAATCGTTGGAGATTAAGTCTCTTTCCTGATGCCCTAGCTGCCTGGCAACAGGTTAGACATCGATCGTCCGCCTGCTCCTAGGGGCAGTGTTGCCGCTCAGAGGAACACATGCCTAGCTTTCTGGAGCTCATCACTGCCAAAGGAAATGAAAAGTTTCTTTCTCCAAAGCAGCTGCCAGTTTCAAGGAATCACACAGAGCAGCACGGGGCCACATTTGGTTCAGCGAAGGAGGAACATGTGCATGTGGGAATTTGTGACATTCTGGGGGCCCGAGAGTCTGGCCAACCCGGGGCCTCCCAGAGCACCCTTCCACTATGGCCAGGGGGAGCCCCTCAGTCACCATACTCTTGAAGTGAAACCTGCAGACGTGGCCTCCCATGAGAAACACCTCGAAACTGCCTGCTCCCCATTCATTCCGCATCATGGGGCTCAGACCCATTCACGGCCATCCGCCGGCACTCCATGCCTATAGAATGTTTTTCCTTTGTGCCTCTGAATCAGACCAGAGGACGCAGGCACAAAAAGACGGAAAGAAGTAATAGCTTGCTGTTGCCCATTCAATCTCTCGCAGAGCCCATTTTGAAAGACAGGAATTCAGCCGTGGTTCTCAGAAGGACGTTGACACATGAATGATATTGTATGGCCAGACCTTGCACACCATCGAGGCTCCGTGAACAAGGAGCATGGCCAGGCAAGGACCTCACGGCGCCACCATGACGGCCATTCCCTGCTGAGTCGGGTTTCAGAAGCAAAGATTCTGAGTTCAAATCCTTGCTCCCTACTTCCTGATGCTCCGACATTGGGCAAGACCCCTCCCTCAGTTAGGGTTCTTTTTTATAAAAAGTGGCTCATTATGTACATGATTATGCAGGAAGGGTCATCCAGTAGGAACCCAGTAAATGTTCATTCAGACTGAATCTAGAGTAAATTCATCATCAGAGCCCAGAGAAAGCCAGTTTTCGGAGTGTCGTTTGGAGCCTTGACATTGAATACGTTTTATTATTAAATCTCTTTCTGCTGAGTTTCCTAATCTCAGCAAGAATGACAACTGGAACTGAATAATTCTGCTGCGAAGGGTAGTCCTGTGTATTGTAGGATGTTCAGCAACATCCCTGACCTCTGCCCACTGGATGCCACGGCATGCCCGCCCCAAACTTGTCACAAACAAAAATGTCTCCAGACACTGCCCCATATGTTCCCTGCAGGGAAAATTGCTCCCAGCTGAGAACCACCGGCTTATATGACAGTCACGGGATGCTAGGAAGGTGATGGCAAAAAATACTCTTTGCTCCCTATAGACTGAATATTAAGCACACTGAGACAGCGGTGGAATCAGGAAATCACCTTTTCTCGATAGTTAATAGTAACTTTTCCAGGTGACAGGGATTAAAGCATACACTTATCATGATGAGCACCGAGTAATGCATATAATTGTTCCATCACTATATCGTACACCTGAACCTGATATAACACTGTATACTAAGTATTCTGGAATTCAAATAAAAAACATAATAAATAAATAGAAAAGAAGGGAAGTGGGAAGGAAAGAATGAGGGGGGGAAGGAAGGAAGGAAGGAAGGAAGGGAGGGAGGGAGGAAGGGAGGAAGGGAGGAAAGGAGAAAGAAAGGGAAAACAGAGGAGAAAAGAGAGGAAAGAAAGGGAAGAAAGTAAGCCATCACTTGCCCTTGGACCCATAACTGGGGTCAGGCCTCAGCATGCTGCAGAGACACAAGCAAAGTCTGGCCAGGAGAAAATGACTTACACTCAAAAAGAATTGCGGGGGCACCTGGGTGGCTCAGTGGGTTAAGCCTCTGCCTTGGGCTCAGGTCATGATCTCAGGGTCCTGGGATCGAGCCCCACATCGGGCTCTCTGCTCAGCAGGGAGCCTTGCTTCCCTTCCTCTCTCTGTGCCTGCCTCTCCGCCTACTTGTGATCTCTGTCTGTTAAAAAAAAAATAAAAATAATAATAAAAATAAAAATAATAATAAAAAAAAATAAAATCTTTAAAAAAAAGGAATTGCAAGATTTTGCCCATTCACATCAACGGAAACCTGCAGAACGTACCTGAGAACAGGTTCTGTCTGTGGGAGACTAAGGAGCAGGGAGTACAACACTGGGTCGGTCCTAACTTATCAATCAGGGTATATGGTGAGTGATTCCAGATTTACTGCATTAACTCATGCCGCTGAAAGAGGCTCTAGCAGTTTACTTTGTGGGTTGGCTAAAATTTAACTCAGCCATGGACTACTCTTAATGAGGCTGAGGTACCAGAGCTCCCCTGGGAAAATGTTGAGGACAAACCCAAAGGCTTAGGAAAATAGAACACTGGAGTGCCTCACACGCACCCGCAGACACAAGACACAAGCACACATACAGGTACACACAGATGTCACTGCCTCCACGGAGAGTGCCCGAGGACTCTTTCTGAGTCATTGAAAAATGAGAAGAGCACCACTGTCTCCAAAAAGTCTTGTGGTGGCTCTTCTCTGTGGGCCAGGCCTGGTGACTCACATGGGCATGACAGGATCCTAGAACAGCAGAAGCCAAGTGGGAGCACTTGAAGACAAGTGGGCATATCTACACAATGGCAGCAAGGATAGGGAGGTCATCAGCATGTTTGACCCATAGGAATTTAAGGTGGTGGCTAATGAAAGTATCCCTTGCAAACAAAGAAATGAAGGGTGCCCCAAAATTGTTCCTCGATCTACAGAGCTGGAGAAATGGTGGCCAGATGGAGAGGTATCTCCTCACCCAGTTCCCACACTCAGGACCTGCTCAGAAGCTGCACCTACAAGCTTGGCTCCTCCCACCCACCTTCACCCCAGACTCCTAGCCTCCCTCTTTGTTCTGTTCTCTTCCAGAGTATTATCTGTCTCTGAAATTCTTTCTTTATTCAGCAATGGTCTTCTATGTACTAGGCATTGTTCTCGTTTGGGGATTATGAAAGTGAACAGAATGAAATCCCCCCCATGCAGAGCGACCCTGTCTTTGGCTGGTTTCCGATAGAGCTCTCTGATCGTGTTGCCCTCGAGAGCAGGGATTTTGTTTTGTCTTGTTCACTGCTGTGTCCCTAGCGTCTGGAAAAGCACCTGGTTTCAGTAGGTGCACAGTAAATAGGTGTGGAATGAATGACTACCCCGTCTGCTAGCAGTTGAGAAAAGTCTGCGTCTCTCTCATGGTTTCCCCTTCTCTCAACATCTTTGAGTCCCAGCCTGGCTTTCTCAATCTGATCATACCACAGACCAAGCCTTGGTTATGGAGAACATCTCTGTCAAGCCCATGGGCGACAACACAGGGACAAGTGGTCCGGGAAAGTGGTTTCCAAATCAGGACGTTGATCAGAAGCACTTAGGGGAGTTTTGGGAGAGCACGGATCCCAGGGCACAGCTCTCTGACGTTCTACCTCTCTTGGTCTGGGAGGGGGTCCAGGAATCTGTCAAAGTTCTCAGAGTGGAGCACTGGGCCCCCACACTTGGCGTCTCCACTCTACCCTTGCCCTTTTCCAGGAGCATCAGTAGAGTCCATCTTCTTCCCCAGAGCCCAAATCTGAGAAGGACCAAGAATGTGTGGAACACAGGAGACCGGAGAAGAGAAGAGAATATTCCTCTTAAAATGTAGATGCATCACTAATCTAAATGTCCCCAGAGAAGCCCACCGTCATTCCCACTGAGACATCTCTCGAGCCATGGCTTTCTTTCTCGCCCCACATACAGAAAGAAAACGTTCAACCAGTATTTGCAGGTGTGACAGTGACGCAGAAGGGAGGTGACACTTCGAGATGCAGAGATTCCTGTTTTTCAGCAACTGGGGTTCATTAATGACATTTACTTCTGATTTTCCCATGCACAGTTCCCAAGATGGAATCAATCAGAGGTCCTGGGAGCTTTAAGAGCCAAATAAGAGTTCCATCCTGAAGGCATCGCTCTCCTCTGCATGACGTCAGAGCAGGCCCGGGCAAGGGCCTCTTTGATGTGAGTGTTTTAGGATGAGAGGAAGGTGCCATGATCTCATTGTGAAGGAAGCCCACATCTGCAGAGCTGGAAACAATATACGCTGAGAACGCTGACCTTTAGCATTCTCTCTGTGCCACATTTCAGCATCAGCCACGGGCTAACCCAGCGGCCCACAGTGGGAGCTTGGGAGGCTCAGGTTTCAGGTCTGGACTTGCTGGATATAGAAGTGCGGCCTGGGAGGCGGGTGACAGGAGCCAGTGCAAAGACATAACGTGTTACACTGAACTCAGGGGCTCGGGCCTCAGGCAGCATCAGACAGCTGGGGTCACCACTGTCACGGGGGGCCTGAGCTGCATGGGCACCGGGGCCGTGGGTGGTGTGGGCCCAGCTGTGGGGAACCTGAGCAGAAGGACATAACTAGGTCTTGTCACGGCAACAGGGGCTCAGCGGCAAATGTGGGAGAGGACGATGGAAACCCAAAGCAGAGACACGCACCAAGAAAAAGTAACTTAGGCTCAGCTCCCAGGTTGCTGACACTATGGCTGCCAGGAGGAGGCAAGAATTTTTTAGTTTTACAAAACCATAAGGACACTGAAGACCAACCATCATCTTTTATAAATCCAAGCAAATCTCAGGACTGAGTGAAATCTATTCTATTACTCTTTTTTTAAGACAAAATAAAGAAAAGAAGCTTTCTGTGAAGTGATGAAACTCCTTAAAATGACTATCACAACACCCTTGATGATCTCACAATGAGGAGGGTGTGTTTTCTGAAGTACTGATGGGTACTTTTTTTTAATGTACAATGCATCCAGAAGGAGTAAAGGTAAACACATCTGTCTAGAAAAAAAAGCAGACCATTACAATTGATTATATATTTAAAATCATAACCATTATTCTTGCTTTCCAATATTTAACAATGAAGCATTCCTATCTTGGCCACTTTGATATGGAATATTTAATGTTATATTATTATGTGTTTTGACATTTGTGCCCTATCAGGTGAGTTCTTCTTGCCTATGGATGGACCAAAATTATCGGTAAAAGAGATGACTATGTGGTGAAAGCTTGGGGTCCTTGTGTCCCTTGCTGCCTTGTGTTGCTGCGTCTGATTTCCTCCTAGGGATCTGCTACCTATTCCATTCACCAGTTGGATGAAAGCAGTAGAGAAAGGGAGATAAACCAAGGACTGGCCTGCACAAATGGAATATTCTTCCCTCTTCTTCAATTTTACCTGGAAAATAGATGCCTCCAAAGGATTTGCCTCTAGCTCTCACATCTCTTCTGAGAGCCACGTGAATCTATCCAACCAGCAAATTTACCCCTCTTCTTAAAACTCTCCAGAGGGGGTGCCTGGGTGGCTCAGTGGGTTAAAGCCTCTGCCTTTGAGTACAGATCCTTTACTTCTTTGGTTAGATTTATTCCCAGGTCTCTTAAGGTTCTTGGTGCTATAGTAAATGGAATAGATTCTCTAACTTCCCTTTCTGTATTTTCATTGTTAGTGTATAAGAAAGCAACTGATTTCTGTACATTGACTTTGTATCCTGCTACATTACTGAATTGCTGTAAGAGTTCTAGTAGTTTGGGGGTGGAGTCTTTTGGATTTTCCATATAAAGTATCATGTCATCTGTGAAGAGAGAGTTTGACTTCTTCATTGTCAATTTGAATACATTTTATTTCTCTTTCTTGCCTGATTGCTGTTGCTAGGACTTCTAATACTATGTTGAACAAGAGTGGTGAGAGTGGACATCCTTGTCATGTTCCTGATCTCAACGGGAAGGCTGTGAGCTTTTTCCCATTGAGGATGATATTTGCTGTGGGTTTTTCATAGATAGATTTTATGAAGTTCAGGAATGTTCCCTCTATCCCTATACTTTGAAGCATTTTAATCAGGAATGGATGCTGGATTTTGTCAAATGCTTTTTCTGCATCAATTGAGAGGACCATGTGGTTCTTCTCTCTTCTCTTATTGGTTTGTTCTATCACATTGATTTATTTGCAAATGTTGAACCATCCTTGCAACCCAGGGGTGAATCCCACCTGGTCATGGTGGATAATCTTTTTAATGTGCTGTTCAATCCTATTTGCTAGGATCTTGTTGAGAATCTTAGCATCCATATTCATCAGTGATATTGGTCTGAAATTCTCCTTTTTGGTGGGGTCTTTGCCTGGTTTGGGGATCAGGGTAATGCTGGCTTTATAAAAAGAGTCTGGAAGTTTTCCTTCTGCTTCAATTCTTTGAAACAGCTTCAGGAGAATAGGTGTTATTTCTTCTCTGAAAGTTTGGTAGAATTCCCCAGGGAATCCGTCAGGTCCTGGGCTCTTGTTTTTGGGGAGGTTTTTGATCACTGCTTCGATCTCATTACTAGATATCAGTCTATTCAGGATGTCAATTTCTTCCTGGTGCAATTTTGGAAGTTTACAGTTTTCCAGGAATGCATCCATTTCATCTAGGTTGCTTAATTTATTGGCATATAACTGTTGATAATAACTTCTGATGATTGTTTCTATTTCCTTGGTGTTAGTTGTGATATCTCCCTTTTCATTCATAATTTTATTAATTTGGGCCTTCTCTCTTTTCCTTTGGATTGGTGTGGCCAATGGTTTATTGATCTTATTGTACCTGAGGAACTACAGAACACTCATGAAATAAATCGAAGACACAAAAAGATGGAAGACCATTCCACGCTCTTGGATAGGAAGAATAAACATTGTTAAAATGTCTATACTGCCTAAAACAATCTATACTTTTAATGCCATTCCGATCAAAATTCCACAGCTGGAGCAAATAATCCTAAAATTTGTATGGAATCAGAAGAGACCCTGAATTGCTAAGGAAATGTTGAAAAAGAAAACAAAACTGGTGGCATCACGTTACCTGATTTCAAGCTTTACTACAAAGCTGTCATCACCAAGACAGCATGGTACTGGCATAAAAACAGACACATAGACCAGTGGAACAGAGAGCCCAGATATGGACCCTCAACTCTATGGTCAAATAATCTTCGACAAAGCAGGAAAAAATATACAGTGGAAAAAAGACAGTCTCTTCAATAAATGGTGCTGGGAAAATTGGACAGCTATATGTAGAAGAATGAAATTCGACCATTCTCATACACCATACACAAAGATAAACTCGAAATGGATTAAAGACCTCAACGTGAGACAGGAGTCCATCAGAATCCTAGAGAAGAACATAGGCAGTAACCTCTTCAATATCAGCCACAGCAACTTCTTTCAAGATATGTCTCCAAAGGCAAAGGAAACAAAAGCGAAAATGAACTTTTGGGATTTCATCAAGATCAAAAGCTTCTGCACAGCAAAAGAAACAGTCAACAAAACAAAGAGGCAACCCACAGAATGGAAGAAGATATTTGCAAATGACAGTACAGACAAAAGGCTGATATCCAGGATTTATAAAGAACTTCTCAAACTCAACACACACAAAACAGATAATCATGTCAAAAAATGGACAGAAGACATGAACAGACACTTCTCCAATGAAGACATACAAATGGCTATCAGACACATGAAAAAATGGTCATCATCACTAGCCATCAGGGAGATTCAAATCAAAACCACATTGAGATACCACCTTACACTGGTTAGAATGGCCAAAATTAGCAAGACAGGAAACAATGTGTGTTGGAGAGGATGTGGAGAAAGGGGAACCCTCTTACACTGTTGGTAGGATTGCAAGTTGGTGCAGCCACTTTGGAAAACAGTTTGGAGATTCCTTAAGAAATTAAAAATAGAGCTTCCCTATGACCCCACAATTGCACCATGGGGTATTTACCCCAAAGATACAGATGTAGTGAAAAGAAGGGCCATCTGTGCCCCAATGTTCATAGCAGCAATGGCCACGGTCACCAAACTGTGGAAAGAACCAAGATGCCCTTCAACAGACAAATGGATAAGGAAGATACGGTCCATATACACTATGGAGTATTATGCCTCCATCAGGAAGGATGAATACCCAACTTTTGTATCAACATGGATGGGACTGGAAGAGATTATGCTGAGTGAAATAAGTCAAGCAGAGAGTGTCAATTATCATATGGTTTTACTTATTTGTGGAGCATAACAAATAACACAGAAGACATAGGAGATGGAGAGGAGAAAGGAGTTGAGGGAAATTTGAAGGGGAGATGAACCATGAGAGACTATGGACTCTGAAAAACAATCTGAGGGTTTTGAAGGGGAGGGGGATGGGAGGTTGGGGGAGCCAGGTGGTGGGTATTATGGAGGGCACGTATTGCATGGAGCACTGGGTGTGGTGCATAAACAATGAATTCTGTTATACTGAAAAGAAATTTAAAAAATCTAAAAAGAAAATATAACTTCTTGGGCACCTGAGTGGCTCAGTGGGTTGGTCCTCTCCCTTTGGCTCAGGTCATGATCCCAGGGTCCTGGGATTGAGCCCCGCATCTGCTTCCCACCCCCTTCTGCCTGTCTCTATGCCTACTTGTGATCTCTGTCTGTCAAATAAATAAATAAAATCCTTTTTTTTTGAAGATTTTATTTATTTGACAGGCAGGGATCACAAATAAGCAGAGAGGCAGGCAGAGGGAGGAGGGAAGCAGGCTCCCTGCTAAGCAGAGAGCCCAATGCAGGGCTCAATCCCAGGACCCTGGGACCATGACCTGAGCTGAAGGCAGAGGCTTCAACTCACTGAACCACCCAGGTGCCCCATAAATAAAATCTTAAAAAAAAAAAAAAGCCTCTGCCTTTAGCTCAGGTCATGGGCCTGAGCTTCTCAAACTCAGGGGTCCTGAGGTCCTGGGGTCCTGGGATTGAGCCCTGCATCTAGGTTCTCTGCTCAGCAGGGAGCCTGTTCCCCCCCCTCTCTCTGCCTGCCTCTCTGCCTACTTGTGATCTCTCTCTGTCAAATAAATAAATAAAATCTTAAAAAAAAAAACTCTCCAGAGTTCACCCTCAAATGAATGGCACCAATATTCATCCTGTTCTTTGCATTTCTTACTTTCCCCTCTAGTCTGTTACCTTACTATCTTTTAGCGGTGATTCTAAATAGGAGAGCAGGCACCTATGACTTTTTAAAGTCTAATATGAATTATAATTTTTTGCCACTGGTATCCAAAAGCTATGACAATATGTGAACTCCATTTGTCCCTTAATGTCTTTGAATAATTATTGTCATGCATTTTAACTCGAATATTCTACATGTAATTTAGATCCCAAGACATTGTTATTATTCTGCACAGTCGGTACTCATTTTTATTTATCGCTTCCATTGCTCTTCATTTCTAACTGTGTTCCTGTTTCCAATGGGATCCTTCTTTTGCCTGAAGAGCTCCCTTTAGAATTTCTCCAGTGAAGTTCTGCTAGTGACAAAATCTCTCAGTTCTTATTTGTCTAAAAATGCCTTTACTTCACATTGACTTTTAAAAGACATTTCCACCAGAAGCAGAAATCCAGGTTGATCCTTATTTTCTCCCAGCACTTTAAAGATGTTGTGTTTTTTTCTTATCATCTGAATTCCTCCATACTTGTTGAGAAGCCAGTTGCTGCCTTATTTTTATTCCTTTGAGTATAATGTGTATAATTTTTCCCTCTGGATCCCTTCAAGGATTTTCTCTTTGTCTTTTGGTTTTTGAAATTTTACTTTGAATTTGCCCAGATTGAGAATCACAGAGCTTCTTGAATATGGACTGAAAGTGCGTTTCCTGTCATTTCCTCCTGAAATATTGTTTGTGCCCCTTTCCTACTCTCTTCTTTCAGGACCACAATGATCTATTAATGAGTGCCTCCTGCAGTATTTAATGTTTCTTATTTCATTTATGTACATTCAACTTTTTGCCTTTCTGGTGCTTTAGACTAGATATTCTCCACTATTTTAGCTTGAGTTCGCTAATTCTCCTCTAATTTCTTATAATTGCTATTAAACTCATCTAAGGAGCTTATAAGTTATTTATTGAATACTTCAGTTTAAGGGTGTCTATGTAATTCTATTCCATCAATTTTGGTTCTTAATAGCATTCTCCACTCTGTCATCTATTTTCTGGGATGTAGCTCATTCGGACGGGCTATCTCTCACGGTGTCCCTCAGCCGTGCAATCCCACTGTGCATGTAGCATTCCTGAGTCATGCACCTTGCCACTGCAGAACTTGGGAGCAAAGAAGCAATGTAAATATGTAGATGCTTGGGCTGCCTGTTGAGCCTGTGCAGTGAAGTCCTTTCTCTGACCCCAGAGCCTCATGTCTTCTGCCAGCATCCATGACACATAGCAGATTACACTATTCTTTTCTTAGTAAGTTACAATCAAATTTGAGAGCTGACAATCAAACAGGTATTTTAATGTGCATGTGTGGAAACTCTATCATCTGTGGTTATGTTTCTATTGACTTTTTGTCCTTGACCTTCTTTCCTGATATGTCTGGTTATTTTTTCTTGAAAGACAGACATTGTCTATTAAACATAGCAAAGGCTCTAGAACACATTATCTTCCTCCAGGGAAGATTTTCCTATATTCTGGTAGGCACTGTGTAGTGAAGCAGACCACCTAAATCCAACTGGACATTAAACTGATTTGAGGCAAGGTTGTAATTTGTGTAAGTCTTTGTTGTCTCTGGTTCATCTCTATTCCTGGGATAGCTTTCCATGGTTCCCAGTGGAAGCCTGGGACATCCACTGTGTACCTGGGCCTCTCCTCTTTGACATGTCCTGACCTCCAATTTGTGTCTCCTGAGCACCCTGAGTCTGCCAAAATGTCCTCTCTACTTTCAGTAGCTTTCTGTTCTGCTTCTTAGATCTAGCCCAGCACAGCTCAGTCATCAGTTTTTTCCCTTAAGGGGGAAAACCACCAAAGGTTGGACTTGCTTCTCCACACCAGCTTTCAGGACCTTGACATCTTTTATTCTGTCTTTCTTGGCCACATCAAATTACAAATGTTTGCACCACAACCCCATGCTAAAAGTTCAGCTGGTTTCTCTGCCTTTTATCTAGGGACCTGTTCCTGGTTTCTCAACTCCTCATCCTCTGTAGATGCTCTGAGGAGAGAAGTGGCTCAGAAGTGTTAGCTTATTTTTTGATACGTCTCTTCCCTCTGGATTATTTGCCTTTCAAGTCTTAGTTGCTTTAGCATTTCTTCAATGTCTTAAGTTGGATTTTTAAAAATGCATTCAGTCTGTCTTTTCTCAATTTGGGGGGGAACCACTGACCTGCCACAAGCCAGAAACCAAGGAGTCACTTCTGACATGCCCTTCTCCTTTACTTCCTACCCCCAATACTTCCTAAGTATTTCTCCAATCATTGCACTTCTCTCCATCTCCTGCAGCATTACTATTTTGTCTCTTCCCTATGTTACTGATGTGTCCCCATTCACTCTTTTCTCTTTAGTCTGTTCTCTAAAAGCAGCCACGGGGATATTACATTAAAACAAAGTATTAGTTTTCTATTGCTGCAGAGCAAATAACCACAAAGTTAGGGGCTTTAAGCAATAGGATGCATCATTTCAGTTTCCCTGAGTCAGAAGTTTAGACACAGCTTAGGTATGACCTTTGCTCTGGGTCTCACCAGGCTACGAAATAGGTGTCCCATGTGCTGTATTTTTATCGGAAGGCTCAACTGGGTAGGAATCCTTTTCCAGGATCATTCAAGTTGTTGGTGGGATGTGTTTCCTTGCAGCGGGATGCGGGAAGGCCTCAGGTTTTTGCTAGCTGACCTCTAGAAGCTGTCCTTGGGTCCTGGAGGTCTTGCTCAGTTCCTTGCCATGTGGCCATCTTCAACATGCCTGCACACTCTCAAGCCAGCCAGGAAAATTTCTTACTCTAGTGTGTTTAGGTGGAGTCTTTTATGATACAATGTTATCATGAGAGCAACATCTTATCATTTTTTTCCACATTCTTTTGGCTAGAAGCAAGTCACAGGTTCCACCCACACTCAAGGAAAGGGGATTATCCTGGGTGTAACACCAAGAAGCAGATCATCTCGGAAGTCTGCCAAGCACAAATTATATGACATTAGCTTCTGCAGATTAAAACTCTCTTGGGGGGACGCCTGGGTGGCTCAGTTGGTTAAGCGGCTGCCTTCAGGTCAGGTCATGATCCCAGCGTCCTGGAATCGAGTCCCACATCGGGCTCCTTGCTCAGCGGGGAGTCTGCTTCTCCCTCTGCCTCTGCCTGCCTCTCTGTCTGCCTGTGCTCTCTCTCTCTCTAACTAATAAATAAAATCTTAAAAAAAAAAATTAAAACTCTCTTGGGTCTCCCGGGTGGCTCAGTCAGTTAGGCATCTGACTCTTGACCTCAGTTCAGGTCTTGATCTCAGGGTCATGAGTTCAAGCCCCATACTGAGCTCCATGCTAGGTATGGAGCCTACTTAAAAACAAAAACAAACAAACAAAAAACCCTCTCCAATGGCTTCCTATTGTTATTAGAAAAAAAAAATCTTTAGGATGACTTATAAAGACCCACATGATCTAAACCTAGCCCTCTATTTTCATCTCATACTGTGCCACCCCTTATTACCAGTACTCCAGCCACAGTTTTAGTCCTTCAAGAACTATTGCCCTATTCCTTCATACCACAGGGCCTTTGCACAGGCCCTTAATTTTTACTTAGGAAATGCCAGTTGTTCTTAAAGTTTCCATATAAGCCTAATTTCCTCTAGAAAGTCTACCCGGCATTCCTAATCAGGAAAAAAATACCATGTTACATGGTTCCAGATACATCCCCTTTGTGATTTTTCCTACAGCATCCACTTATCTAGCATGATTTTGTTTCATCTGCCTCCTCCAGGGACTCATCTCCGTAAATTCAGGTGCCATCTCTGGTTTGGTCCATTGTCTCTTGCATGCAGGAGATCCTTAGGACACATTGGCATTTGCTGAATACTTGGCCAAGATATGAACTCAGGTTTTTACCATATCTGCATCAGGTTTGTGCAACTATTTATAAAGTCGTGTCTTAACTCCTAATTATATATTGTTTCAGACGTTACTTTCACAAGAACCTAATAAGGAGAAGGGGTAATTATCAGGGAAAGATTTGAGCATCTCCGTGATGAAAACCTCACCTCTAAAAATAGCCAGGTTCTGCTAAATTTATTTTCACTATTCAGGCATGCACTGTGGAATATAGGGAATAGCCCAGAGGACCACAGGGGGAGGGAGGGAAAACTGAGGGGGAAGAAATCAGAGAGGGAGACAAACCATGAGAGACTCTCAACTCCGGGAGACAAACTGTGGGTTGTGGAAAGGGAGGTGGGTGGGGGAATGGGGTGACTGGATGTTGGGCATTAAGGAGGGCACGGGATGTGATGAGCACTGGGTGTTATACGCAACTGATGAATCATTGAACACTGTCGAAAACTAGTGATGTACTTACTATATGATGGCCAACTGAATTTAAATAAAAAATAAAATAAAGGGACACATGGGTGGTTCAGCTGGTTAAGTATCTGACGTCAGCTCAGGTTGTGATCCCGGGTCGTGGGATCAAGTCCCGTGTCAGGCTCCCTGCTCAGCGGGGAGTCTGCTTCTCCCTTTGCCCCTCCCTCTCCCACTCCCCCTGCTTGTACGTGCTCTTTCTATCAAATAGAGAAAATCTTAAAATTTTTTATAAATAAATAAATGAAATACCAAATGTGAATCCATTTTTTTCGATTCAGCAAACATAAAACTGTCCTCTCAAATTAATAGAAAGGTTTCTAAATGGTCACTCTCAATTAGTATACTTACTTCACTGCAGACAAAGAGCAAATATTTTGCATATCAGCACAGATCTGCCTGGCACCACAGTCTACTTCCCCAGTGGCTGTGAATTCTGTATTCTCTGTGGATCTGCCCAGTATATCCCTAAGGCCATTTGCAGTAGATACAATTTTCCACAAAAAAAAGAATCTAGTCAGATTATTTCCCAAACCAGCTGGTTTTCGAGAACAGAGCCAGGATGAAACAGAGGCTAGGAAGAAAACGCCTCTTGCCAGGGGTACTTTCCCATAGCTGAGTTCTGATCATGATATCCTCATGATCAATGCCTTCAGTAGCACTGATAACCTTCAATTTTTTTTTCTACATTCCCTATTGGACTTGAAAGACCTTCTATAATCAGGACCCAACCAGCTTCTCCAAACCTATCTCCTATTACACTCTGTGGTGGACTGAATGTTTATCTTCCCCAAGAATTCTTATTCTTATATTAAATCCTTAATCCCTACCGTGTACTTGCTGGCTCTCTCTCTCTCTCTCTCTCTCTCTCTCCCCACCCCCTCCACACTCGGAGGAAAGGCCATGGGAGCGCACAGCAAGAAGGCGGCTGTCTACAAGCCAGGAACTGATTCTCCTGGCACTTTGAACTTGGACTTCCCAGTTTCCAGAGCTGTGGGAATGAAATTCTGTCTTTTAAATCACCCAATCAATGGCATTTTGATAAAGCAGCCTCAGCTGAGTAAGACACAACTTCTCTAAATTCCAGGCCCACAGGGCACGTCACTGTTCCTCACTCACAAACTGGGCTTTTCCATTTGGGTGCCTTTACTCATTCCCATCTCTATCAACTGGTGTCCATGTCTGAAGAGTTTTTCTCACTATTAAACACACAAAGGCCTACATTGATCCTTAAAAACTGAATGCAGAATGTGAGGATCCTTGGGAATGTCAAGCAAAGTAATGGCAATTGATTTTTTTAAAAAGAACACATAAATATTACATTCTCTGTGAATGTCACCACCATTAAAGCCTATGATATCGAAATAAAAGTCAAAATAGACTGTCATTAGATATTTATGGTGGGGATTTTATATGAAACCTTGTTTTTTGTCCCCCAATGTTAAATACAGAATAAGAATGTTTAGAAATAGCAATACTAAATCTTACCCATTTTTAGTGGCCAACATCAAATATTGTCTAGGGCCTGATTAAACCCCTGAGTGCATTCCCATGACCAGGGTCACACACTGCATTGATTTTTCTTCCTGAAGTTCCAGTGGCCCCCACATTAGGTCCATTGCCCTCACTTCCTCCCCTATTTGCACACAGGCCACTTCTCAGGATATAAAGTGATAAATAAGGTCCTGCTTTTACACAAACCATGGCCTTCCTTCTCCTTGTTTAACTACCTGACTACTGGTTCCTATAGGGAACCAATGGGGAATTTAGAAAAGTTTGAAGACAATTCCAAATATTTGATCAATGACTATTTTTTGTTCTAAAATGTAATATTAATATATTTGCTTTTATATCAACAGTAATATAATCCATATGAACATACTCTATATGTTAATCTATATGAACATAATCTATATGAACATACATATGCCTTTATATAAACACCCACACACATATGTACTGTTTTTTTTTTTTTAAGATTTTATTTATTTGTTAGAGAGAGAGCACGAGCACAGGCAGACAGAGTGTCAGGCAGAGACAGAGGGAGAAGCAGGCTCCTTGCTCGGATGCGGGACTCGATCCCAGGACGCTGGGATCACGACCTGAGCCGAAGGCAGCTGCTTAACCAATTGAGCCACCCAGGCATCCCTATACTGTTTTTTTTGATGGAAGAATGAGTCCATAAAGGCAGAAGGACTTAGGGCCCATGAATGTCACAGCATGGCCCTCAATAGTCTTAGATTTATTTTGAAAAATTTTCAAAATGAAATCAACTTTGTATTCTGAATGTAGGCTAAAAAAGTCGCATCAAAAAATGGAGGAATGACTCATTCAAACCAAATATAACTGGTCATCGTATCTCTCTCTCTATATATATTTTTTTTAATTTAGAGACAGAAGAGCCACAATACCTTTCTTCAAGTTATATTAACATCTGCACTGATTCATTGCAAGGTGGCAAGAAATATTTGGTTTGGGTCCAAGCTACAAATGTATTGGGTGTGGAGAAGCCAAAACAAGTACAAGTTAATCTGGATGACACAGGTAAAGAACGAGAAAGAGTACGTCTTTACAACCTAACGACTCATTTGTGCTGACCTAGTCAAACGAAGTCTAGATCTGAAAGGAGTTCCCCTGAAGGTCCTGCAGGTCATGATACAGAAAACGAGAACTACCCATAATCAACCAGCCCGGGACAACTCAAAGATAAGTACCGCTACCATTTTGTGGTACAGTCTTCCCGTCTTATTTCTACATGGGTGCATGTGGTTTTATCCACATTTATTGAGAACTTCCTATGTTCAAGCACTGTTCTAAGGGCCAGGGAGAGTAGGACAAGCAAGGTATCTGCTGCCCAAAAATCTTGGAATCGACCAGGGAAGATGGAAAGAAACAAGGATTATAATAAACTGTGATGAGTCTTACGTTGTGAGACATACAGCTTCCTAAAGCATTCTACTGTATATTCTATTTTGGAAGTTATGGCTTTGGTTTTTTTTTTTTAAGTTTTACAAAAACATTAAAAATGGTGAATTATGTAGACATCTCCATTTTTACCTGCCATATTTTAATTTTATTTTTTTAAATTTAATTTTATGTTTTCGGTGTTCCAAGATTCATTGTTTATGCACCACACCCAGTGCTCCTTGCACTAAGTGCCTCCATAATACCCACCACCAGACTCACCTTACCACCAGCCAGATTTTTAAAATGTTAACATTTTTTGCTTCAGTTATTTTTTTATTACTATTAACATATAATGTGTTATTTGTTTCAGGAGTGCAGGTCTGTGATTCCTCAGTCTCACAGGACACACAGGGCTCACCACAACACATACCCACCCTGTGTCCACCAACCAGCCCCCCAACTCCCCTCCCTCCTCCTGGCCCACACGCCGTGGTGCCCTGGAACCACTCCACACCAGCTCAGGAGAGCACTTCGTGCATTTCCTCCCACCTGCGCGCTCCGTACCCTCGGCTTGGTGACCTGAAATCAGCCATGCTGGAAGCATTTACCCCATAAATGCGGATGAATGGCACAACAGGAACTCCACTCCCCATGCTCCAGACAGCCAACCCTTAAACATAGACGAGCACACCCCTGTCTACGCGGACATATAAATGGGGTTGGCTCAGCTGACCAAAGAGAAGGCAAGCAGAATTCCTCCATTGTTTGCGAAGAAACAATCACCTCCAACAAATTCTCCCAATTTCTTCTTCTCAGCACTCCATGTCATGGGGTTTGTACCCCTCCGATAGCCTTGGCCCATACAGCCTTGCCCTGGGTATCGTGGGCACGTATGTCTGCCAGAGTAACATCACATCAAATGCTCAATCCAGTCTGCTTTGTCTCTCCTGCAGAACCTAGACTCATGCTTTCCATCCAGTGCATTTTCAATAATAGCGGCTGAAGAAATTAGTCACAAGTGAAATCATTTCTGGAGAAGCCCCCAATTAAAGGCAGAAGTAATGCTCGTCTTCTCCAGGGGTCAGAGAGACGTTCAATGTGTCTCAGCTGTCAAACTTGAGACAAGACGCAAGACGTCCAGGACGGTACATTAACTGAAGCAGAATCGAGCCTCGGGTACCTCAGAAATGCGACAGACAGGAGCTAGACATCACGCAGGAGAGCAAAACCAGGGAAGAAGAGGCTGAATCCAAGCTAAAATGAATTTGCAAATTCTGCCTGAATTAAAGGCCACAGCAAGTGATGAAATGAGAAAATGCTTGGAGAGTGTCCTCCAAATGCAATGGATTATTAGTTATTCTTTTTAATTTGGCTTACTAATGGACTTAATAATTATGGATAACAGCACCAAGCATTTCCTGGGAAATAAAGAGGCACATTCTGGGAAAATAACCCAAAACAAGAAAAAAATAAAACTGAACCAAATAGAAACACAAGAGGCAAAGTCAGATGCTAAATAAAATCTAAAAGAAGAAATGAAAAAAATTAGTCATTTATTAGCATAAGCTCGAGAATAATGTTTCACTCTGGGACCAATTACTGCAAGGAAGGAAGGAGAAAATGGAAGGAATAAACAATTTTTTTAAGAGCAAAAAATAGGGGGGGGAGACATAAATATAATTAGATGAGATTTTTATGAACTAAGAAGATTTCCAAATGAAGGGCGAGAGAACAAAGACGGTCTTTGAATGTGGAAAACCGGCAGCCGCAAGGGGAGAGAAACGGTGTGAAGTCGATGATGTCCCAAAACCATAAACACTTCTCTCCGAAGCTTCTGGTGCATCGTTCCTGTACCCAGGACCCTGTCTCTCCGGGAAAAGAAGCTGAGTTCCTGGAAAGCAGCGAGTGCACCTTAAGCATCCCGGAACCTCCTCCAAGGATGGCACAGGCCCCTCCACAATACGTGTCCCACAAACCCTGAGGCATGCCTCCTGTGCCTCCCGACCCTGCTTTTGTATGATTTTGCCTTGTCACATGCATCATGTGCCCGTCCTCGCTCCTAGGATTGAAAGGACCAGAATAAAGAGCATAACCTTCCCACATCTTCCATCTGTGCACGCCTAGCTTCTCTGCGGACCTGACCAACAGTCACCTTCTCTCTGCTGGGAAACTGCACTTAAGGAAAAATGTTTGCTCATGTCCAGACTGGTCACTACACACACACACACACACACACAGACAAACAAAAATGAACACTGCTTACCGAGCCTAAAATTTCTTGAGGGCTCAGAACTTCAAAACACCAGTATTTCAATATATGCTGAATTAAGTCAGCCAACTGAAGACAAAACTGGGGGCACATTTTCCTGCCTCATGGACCATCCATCTTAATCAGACTCTATCTACTTTCTTCTGAAGTCGGCTCTTCACTCAGGTGTAACTGAGGGCAGCCTCAAGATTTCTGTCCCATACCCTCTGCTTTCTGCTGCTGAATGTCCCAGCAGCATCATTAACTACAAGTGATTCCTAAACGCATAGCCCAACTATGATCACTCCCCCACTCTCAAGTTCCATTTATTTTTTTTATTCAAATTCAGTGAGCCAACATACAGTACGTTAGTTTCAAGGTATAGCTCAATGATCCATCAGTTGCACAGAATACCCAGTGCTCATCCTTTCATGTGCCCTTCTTAATGCCCATCTCCCAGTGACCCCATCCCCCCACCAAGTTCCATTTTCGTACATACCTATAAGGAGACCTCACAGATTTCTCGCAAACACACAAATCTCATAAGCTGAAATCCAAGCTGATCTTCCTCTCCAAACTAGCCTTTTTGAACCATTCATTATCACAAAGAGACATCACATTCACAGGCATCAGGTTTCAACCAACTGGAAACATCTGTACAACTTTTCCTTTGCCCCACATGTAATCTTTCATAAAACGTTACACATGGAAGATGGCAGAGAAGTAGCAGCTGAGAGGACATCAGGCAGCAGGGGATCAGCTAGATAGCTTATCCAACCATTCCGAACACCTACAAATCCAACAGGAGGATGAAGAGAAGAAGAGCAACAATTCTAGAAACAGAAAATCGACCACTTTCTGAAAGGTAGGACCAGCAGAGAAGTGAATCCAACGCGACGGGAAGATAGACTCTGGGGGGAGGGGCCGGCTCCCGGCAAGCGGCGGAACAATGGAGCACAAAATCGGGACTTTTAAAAGTCTGCTCCACGGGGGCGCCTGGGTGGCTCAGTCGTTAAATGTCTGCCTTCAGCTCGAGTCATGATCCAGGGGTCCTGGGATCGAGCCCCGCATCGGGCTCCGTGCTCGGTGGGAAGCCTGCCTCTGACTTTCCCACTCGTCCTGCCTGTGTTCCCTCTCGCACTGTGTCTCTTCCTATCAAATAAATAAAATCTTTTTTTAAAAAAAAATAAATAAATAATAAAAGTCTGCTCCACGGAGGGACATCGCTCCAGAGGCTAAACTGGGGTGAAGACCTCACGGTGACAGCGTGGACTCAGGTCCTGCGGAGTCACAGAAGGATTGGGGGTGTCGAGTGTCGCAGAGCTCACAGGTATTAGAGCGGGGAAGCCAGCTGCAGAGACAGAGCCGAGGAGTGAGCGTTCAACTCGGGGTTACCTTGAACCATAATCCGTGACACGGGCCGGTGCTCTGTGCGTGGGGTCCCCCAAGATCCGGGAAGACTCCAACCCGGGAGGGCTCAGGGATCTGCGGGGTTCAGAGACTCCAGGTGGGACCTGCCAGAGACAGAGACGCTTGGTCACAGGCTGGGTGACCTTGGAGCGCAGCCAGAAGCCAGTGAGAAGGGACGGATTGCGCGATTTTCTCCAAGCACAGCTGGAGGCTGGGGAGACGGGGGTGATTACGCGCTTTTCTCTGAAGGCGCACTGAAGACTGGGGCCCCGAGCTCTCGGCTCCTCCGGGCCAGAAATTGGGAGGCCGCCATTGTCATTCCCGTCCTCCGGAACTCTACGGAAAGCGTTCAGGGAACAAAAGCTCCCAAAAGGGAACCCAAGCGGATGACTTAGCCCGGCCCCTGGGAAGGGCAGTGCAATTCCGCCTGGGGCAGAGACACTTGAGAATCACTACAACAGGCCCCTCCCCCAGAAGATCAACAAGAAACCCAGCCAAGACCAAGTTCACTTACCAAGGAGAACAGCGGAATTCCAGAGGAGGAGAAAGCAAAGCATGGAATTCTTAGCTTTCTCCCCATGAATCTTTAGTCTTGAAAAGTTAATTAACTTTTTAAAATTTTTTTTCTCTTCTCTAATTTTTTTAACTTTTACCCTTTCCTCTTTTAACGTTTTTTAACTAGTTTATCTTAATAACTTTCTTAAAACAAAAATCTTTTTTGAACCTTTACTATTATAAATAGAATAAATATGAATAGAATAAATATAAATAGAATAATTTAAAGAAAAAATAGAATAATTTAAAGAATTATTTTAAAGAATAATTTAAAGAATAAATAGAATAGAATAAATAGAAATAGAATAGAATATGTCATATTCTATCCTTCACTGTATCTAACTTTATTCTTTGTATACACATAGGGTTTTTTTCTCATAAAAAAATTGGAGTACAACTTCTTCTAATAGATCAAAATACACCCTAAATGTAGTACCAGGCTTGATATACTCTCCAGCCCAAGCAAGTTCTCTCCACTTTCTTTTTTTTTATTCTCCCAACCAACTTACCTTATCAACTCCTTTGTTAGAATTAAAAAAAAATTTTTTTTCATCTTTATACTCATACTCTATCCCTTCATTGTGTTTACCCTTATATATGTTTTTCATTCTTTAAAATTTTGGGAGGTAGCTTCCTCTAAGAAACCAAAATACTGCCAAAATCAAGTGGGTGACCCTGTTCTAGTCACCAGACTAATATATATATATATATTTTTCCTTTTTTATATTTTTTCTTTATTTCTGTTCTTTTTTAAAATTTTTTTCTCTTTTCTGAACTTCTTACCCTCTTTCTCTGCCCCCCCACCATGATTTGGGGTCTCTTCTAATTTGGTTAAAGCACATTTTCCTGGGGTCTTTGCCACCCTTTTAGTATTTCATTTGATCCTTCATATATTCTTATCTGGACAAAATGACAAGGCGGAAAAACTCACCACAAGAAAAAGAACAGGAGGCAGTACCGAAGGCTAGGGACCTAATCAATACAGACATTGGTAATATGTCAGATCTAGAATTCAGGATGATGATTCTCAAGGTTCTACCCGGGCTCGAAAAAGGCATGGAAGATATTAGAGAAACCTTGCCCGGAGAAATAAAAGCCCTTTCTGGAGAAATAAAAGAACTAAAATCTAACCACGTTGAAATCAAAAAAGCTATTAATGAGGTGCAATAAAAAATGGAGGCTCTTCCTGCTAGGATAAATGAGGCAGAAGAAAGATTTAGTGATATAGAAGACCAAATGACAGAGAATAAAGAAGCTGAACAAAAGAGAGACAAACAACTACTGGACCACAAGGGGAGAATTCGAGAGATTAGTGATACCATATGATGAAACATTAGAATAACTGGGATTCCAGAAGAAGAAGAAAGAGAGGGGAACAGGAGGTATTTTGGAGAGAATTATTGTAGAGAATTTCCCTAATATGGCAAAGGAAACAAGCATCAAAATCCAGGAGGTGCAGAGAATTTCCCTCAAAATCAATAAGAATAGGTCCACACCCCTTCATCTAATAGTAAAACTTACAAGTCTCAGTGACAAAGAGAAAATCCTGAAATCAGCTCAGGACAACAGGTCTGTAACATACAATGGTAGAAATATTAGATTGGCAGAAGACCTATCTATAGAGACCTGGCAGGCCAGAAAGGACTGGCATGATATATTCAGAGCACTAAATGAGAAAAACACGCAGCCAAGAATACTATATCCAGCTAGGTTATCACTGAAAATAGGAGAGATAAAAAGCTTCCAGGACAAACAAAAACTGAAAGAATTTGCAAACACCAAACCAGCTCTACAGGAAATACTGAAAAGGGTCCTCTAAGCAAAGAGAGACCCTAAAAGTAGTAGATCTGAAAGGAACAGAGACAATATATAGTAACAATCACCTTACAGGCAATAAAATGGCACTAAATTCATATCTCTCAATAGTTACCCTGAATGTATATGGGCTAAATGCCCCAATCAAAAGACACAGGGTTTCAGAATGGATAAAAAAACAAAACCCATCAATATGCTGCCTACAAGAAGCTCATTTTAGACCTGAAGACACCTCCAGATTGAAAGTGAGGGGGTGGAAAACAATTTACCATGCTAATGGACATCAGAAGAAAGCTGGAGTGGCAATCCTTATATCAGATCAATTAGATTTTAAGCCAAAGGCTATAATAAGAGATGAGGAAGGACACTATATTATACTCAAAGGGTCTGTCCAACAAGAAGATCTAACAATTTTAAATATTTATGCCCCTAACATGGGAGCAGCCAACTATATAAACCAATTAATAACAAAATCAAAGAAACACATTGACAAAAATACAACAATGGTAGGGGACTTTAACATGCCCCTCACTGAAATGGACAGATCATCCAAGCAAAAGATCAACAAGGAAATAAAGGTCTTAAATGACACACTGGACCAGATGGACATCACAGATATATTCAGAACATTCCCTCCCAAAGCAACAGAATACACATTCTTCTCTAGTGCCCATGGAACATTCTCCAGAATAGATCACATCCCGACTCATAAATCAGGTCTCAACCGGTATCAAAAGATTGGGATCATTCCCTGCATATTTTCAGACCACAATGCTCTGAAGCTAGAACTCAATCACAAGAGGAAATTTGGAAAGAGCACAAATACATGCAGACTCAACAGCATCCTTCTAAAGAATGAATGGGTCAACCAGGAAATTAAAGAAGAATTGAAAAAAGCCATGGAAACATGATAATGAAAACACAACGGTCCAAAATCTGTGGGACACAGCAAAGGCAGTCCTGAGAGGAAAATATATAGCGATACAAGCCTTTCTGAAGAAACAGAAGAGGTCTCAAATATACAACCTAACTCTACACCTAAAGGAGCTCGAGAAAAGACAACAAAGAAAGCCTAAACCCAGCAGGAGAAGAGAAATAATAAAGATCAAAGCAGAAATCAATGAAATAGAAACCAAAAAAACAATAGAACAAATCAATGAAACTAGGAGCTGGTTCTTTGAAAGAATTAATAAGATTGATAAACCCCTGCCAGACTTATCCAAAAGAAAAGAGAAAGGACCCAAATAAATAAAATCATGAATGAAAGAGGAGAGATCACAACCAACACCATAGAAATACAAAAAATTATAAGAACATATTATGAGCAACTCTATGCCACCAAATTTGACAATCTGGAAGAAATGGATGCTTTCCTAGAGACATATGAACTGCCAAAATGGAACCAGGAAGAAATAGAAAACCTGAATAGGCCCATAACCAATAAGCAGATTGAAAGAGTCATAAAAAATCTCCAAACAAACAAAAGCCCAGGGCCAGATGGCTTCCCAGGGGAATTCTACCAAATATTTAAAGAAGAATTAATTCCTATTCTCCTGAAACTGTTCCAAAAAATAGAAATGGACGGAAAACATCCAAACTCATTTTATGAGGCCAGCATCACCTTGATCCCAAAACCAGACAAGGATCCCATCAAAAAAGAGAATTACAGACCAATATCCTTGATGAACACAGATGTGAAAATTCTCACCAAAATCCTAGCCAATAGGATCCAACAGTATATTAAAAGGATTATTCACCACAACAAAGTGGGATTTATTCCAGGGCTGCAAGGTTGGTCCAACATCCGCAAATCAATCAATGTGATACAATACATTAACAAAAGAAAGAACAAGAACTATATGATACTCTCAATAGATGCTGAAAAAGCATTTGACAAAGTACAGCATCCCTTCCTGACCAAAACTCTTCAAAGTGTAGGGATAGAGGGCACATACCTCAATATTATCAAAGCCATCTATGAAAAACCCACCGCAAATATCATTCTCAATGGAGAAAAACTGAGAGCTTTTCCGCTAAGGTCAGGAACATGGCAGGGATGTCCGTTATCACCACTGCTATTCAATATAGTACTAGAAGTCCTAACCTCAGCAATCAGACAACAAAAAGAAATTAAAGGCATCCAGATAGGCAAAGAAGAAGTCAAACTATCACTCTTTGCTGATGATACGATACTATATGTGGAAAAGGCTCCACTCCAAAACTGCTAGAGCTTGTACAGGAATTCAGTAAAGTGTCAGGATATAAAATCAATGCACAGAAATCAGTTGCATTTCTTTACACCAACAACAAAACAGAAGAAAGAGAAATTACGGAGTCAATCCCATTTACAATTACACCCAAAACCATAAGATACCTAGGAATAAACCTAACCAAAGAGGCAAAGAATCTATACTCAGAGAGCTATAAAGTACTCATGAAAGAAATTGAGGAAGATACAAAGAAATGGGAAAATATTCCATGCTCATGGATTGGAAGAATAAATATTGTGAAAATGTCTATGCTACCTAAAGCTATCTATACATTTAATGCAATGCCTATCAAAATCCCATCCCATTTTTTCAAGGTAATGGAATAAATAATCCTAAAATTTATATGGAACCAGAAAAGACCTCGAATAGCCAAGGGAATATTGAAAAAGAAAGCCAAAGTTGGTGGCATCACAATTCCAGACTTCAAGCTCTATTACAAAGCTGTCATCATCAAGACAGTATGGTAGTGGCACAAACACAGACACATAGATCAAAGGAACAGAATAGAGAGCCCAGAAATAGACCCTCAACTCTATGGTCAACTAATCTTTGACAAAGCAGGAAAGAATATCCAATGGAAAAAAGACAGCCTCTTCAACAAATGGTGTTGGGAAAATTGGACAGCAACATGCAGAAAAATGAAATTGGACCATTTCCTTACACTACACATGAAAATAAACTCAAAATGGATGAAGGACCTCAACGTGAAAAAGGAATCCATCAAAATCCTTGAGGAGAACACAGGCAGCAACCTCTTTGACCTCAGCTGCAGCAACTTCTTCCTAGGAACAACGCCAAAGGCAAGGGAAACAAGGGGAAAAAATGAACTATTGGGACTTCATCAAGATCAAAAGCTTTCCAAAAGCAAAGGAAACAGTCAATAAAACCAAAAGACAACTGACAGAATGGGAGAAGATATTTGCAAACGACATATCAGATAAAGGGCTAGTATCCAAAATCTATAAAGAGCTTAGCAAAGTCAACACCCAA
>ML111012.1:65723-76150 GCA_003697995.1 Taxidea taxus jeffersonii
TCTATTACAAAGCTGTCATCATCAAGACAGTATGGTAGTGGCACAAATACAGACACATAGATCAAAGGAACAGAATAGAGAGCCCAGAAATAGACCCTCAACTCTATGGTCAACTAATCTTTGACAAAGCAGGAAAGAATATCCAATGGAAAAAAGACAGCCTCTTCAACAAATGGTGTTGGGAAAATTGGACAGCCGCATGCAGAAAAATGAAATTGGACCATTTCCTTACACTACACATGAAAATAGACTCAAAGTGGATGAAGGACCTCAACGTGAAAAAGGAATCCATCAAAATCCTTGAGGAGAACACAGGCAGCAACCTCTTTGACCTCAGCTGCAGCAACTTCTTCCTAGGAACAACGCCAAAGGCAAGGGAAACAAGGGGAAAAAATGAATTATTGGGACTTCATCAAGATCAAAAGCTTTCCAAAAGCAAAGGAAACAGTCAATAAAACCAAAAGACAACTGACAGAATGGGAGAAGATATTTGCAAACGACATATCAGATAAAGGGCTAGTATCCAAAATCTATAAAGAGCTTAGCAAAGTCAACACCCAAAGAACAAATAATCCAATCAAGAAATGGGCAGAGGACACGAACAGACATTGCTGCAAAGAAGACATCCAGATGGCCAACAGACACATGAGAAAGTGCTCCACATCACTGGGCATCAGGGAAATACAAATCAAAACCACAATGCAATACCACCTTACACCAGTCAGAATGGCTAAAATGAACAAGTCAGGAAATGACAGATGCTGGCGAGGATGTGGTGAATGGGGAACCCTCCTACACTGTTGGTGGGAATGCAAGCTGGTGCAACCACTCTGGAAAACAGCATGGAGGTTCCTCAAAAAATTGAAAATAGAACTACCTTATGACCCAGCAATTGCATTACTGGGTATTTACCCTAAAGATACAAACGTAGTGATCTGAAGGGGCACGTGCACCCGAATGTTTATAGCAGCAATGTCCACAATAGCCAAGTTATGGAAAGAACCTAGATGTCCATCAACAGATGAATGGATAAAGAAGAGGTGGTATATATATATAATGGAATACTATGCAGCCATCAAAAGAAATGAAATCTTGCCATTTGGGACAACATGGATGGAACTAGAGGGCATTATGCTTAGTGAAATAAGTCAATCAGAGAAAGACAACTATCACATGATCTCCTTGATATGAGGAAGTGGAGATGCAATGGGGGTGGGGGTTAAGGGGGTAGGAAAAGAATAAATGAAACAAGATGGGAACGGGAGGGAGACAAACCAAAAGAGACTCTTAATGTCATAAAACAAACGGAGGGGGGTGGGGGGAAAGGGTGTTGGGAGAGGGTGGTGGGATTGCATTATATGTTTAAATAAAATTTTAAAAAATTTAAAAAAAAACGTTACACATGGCGAGTGTATCTATTTTAGAGTTTTTTAAATAAACTTTCTCTGATTGTCCCATTTTTGCTTCCATAAAATTATATCCTCAGCACCTAATGTCTAGACCCCTGACACAACCTGCAACCAGGCTTCATCACCTCTGGGCTCTCTCAGCTCGAGGTCATCTGTCTGAAGTCAGGTTCCCTAGAAGCAGAGTCTGAGATGAGAGTTCCTGTGCATGTGACTGATTGAGGGGCTCCTCTGAGGGGAAGAGGAGTAGGGGCAGGTGACAGCACAGGGGCAGAAAGCTCACAAAAATTATACTCCCAGCCAGAGACCAGCTTGAGTCTGGGAACTCAGTGATGGGGGGGGGGGAGATTTGGAGTATCAGTGACAAGACAGAGTTGACGCCATCTCGAGATGAGATGGCACCAGCCATTAGTAAACCTTTGACAGTCAGAATACCTGATGGGTGGAGTTAGCCAAGGGCGGCTCTCCAGAGAGAGGACAGCTGTGGGGTGCGGTCATACTCAGAGCAGCAGGAGAATGGGTGATCCTGTGATGAAAAGCATCTTCAGTCAAGGGCACCCACATCCCCAACACCAATGGTTCTCAAAGTATGGTCCCTGGACCAGCAGCAGCACCAGCCAGGAATTGTATGATATGCAAATTCCCTGACCCCGCCCAAGATCCACTGCATCAGACACTTTGGGGTGGGACAAAACAATCAGAGATTTAGCCAGCCTTCCAGGTGATTCTGAAACACACTCAAGTTTGCGTCATTTACATCATTCAACACAGAGCATGTGGATATGTGTTAACTCCCATCTGAGTATTTCTCCACGGATCAAGAGCCCGTAGTTAGTCTTTATTATTGTCTATATCAAAACTGAGCCCCCAAGTTTAACAATAAAGGCTTTCCACCTTAATAAGATACTTTCTCTTCCTCCAAAAGCCTATCTCAGTCACCCCATTTTTCTTTGTGGGTAGTTTCCACAGAATCGCAGAATATTGGAAGAGAGCTTTGAGATTAATTAATCCAACTCCCTCCTTTTTGCACATGAAATGACTGAGCCCCCCCCCCAACTGTAAGCATCTTAATCAACATGATACCATGGAACTTGGGTCTCCTTATGGCAAGTGTAATGCTTTTTGTGATGTTCTATGCCAACTTCTTTCTGACTGAAGAAAATCCATTATAAAATTTAGTCACAACTTGCTGGGCTCTATCTTTTTACATCTGTTGTGTTTTTCCCTGCAGTTACCACACCTGCCTAATGTTTTTCAATCTAGTTCCATTACTTCCTCCAGGAAAAGGTCCATGAGGGATGTGTCATACGCACCGACCTACAGAATTTCACAATAGCCCTACAAAGTAGGTGTCATGATTTGGCTCCTTTTACAAATGAGACAAGAAAAAGTGATGAGACTTGCTCAAAACCACATCGATGGGATACAACCAGGACACCTAGTTCTGAAGGTCACTCTGCCCTCTATTCTGTGGGCAACATTTCAGGCATTTGGGTACTTCTGTGTCCCCCACATCCCTGGGTTCCCAGATTTCCACAGGAATTCCTATAGCTTTGCCCTGATCCCATGGTACTGGGTCTCAAAGAACTCTTAACATGTATCTCTGCCCATGTGGAGTGGCTAGATAGGACATGGTCTACATAAGGAACCTTAAAAAAAGGAGTTTGGTAAGTATTGGTTAAGTGAGAACTTCTCAAGGCCCTAACTTGGCTCTCAGCATCAAGCTTGGCATCTCCACCGAGCTCCCATTCCCACAGTCCTTCCCCAAGCCCAGAGGCACCATAGCTCTGTCTCATCTTGTTGACCAGCTCTCCAGGGCCAAACCCTCATCCCGATGTCTTGGTCTCCAGTGATCTGTCCTTGGAATCTCTTTTCTACCTCTTTTTCTCCTCTCCTTGGGTTAACCCCATGTTCCACTGAAGCACAACATTCTCTCACTCCTGAACATACAATTCCCTCCAGCTCGAGCAGCCCTTCCCACTCTAAATGCAGGTGCAAGCACTTCCCACCCGAAGGCCCCATCTGCACACCACTCCCCTCACCCCCTCAGCTGAGCATCTTCTTCCCTCTTCCAGGCTTCGATGGCACATCTCTGACTCTCGTGTGTTCGTTTTTAGCTGCTGGCATTTGGCTCAAGTCAACCAATGCTCTCTGTGGTGCCTACTTCTGTTGCCCCCATCAGCCTCTTCAAGCCAGGATCCATGTCAAATTCATCAAGACCACTCGGAAACAGCCAGCTCAATGACTTGCAGAGAGCAGGCATTGGGTAAACACTTCCACAATGAGTAAGTGAGGTTAAAACTCACTCGCTTAAATGAGGTATTCACCGTGAGCTTGTTCTACAGGGAGTTGAGTGGCCTCGTGCAGCAGGATCAGTCACCAAGGGCCCATCACGCCAGCTTCCCGTCAGCAGATGCTACTCATTGGAGGGCAGCACGCGGCCCGTTCAGGTACTGCTGCCAAACAGAAGGTTCTCTTGGCAGAGGTGTTGGCATGCTCTGCGTTGTGCAGGCTGTGCCCCTGAGCCAGCCCCTCCATTGGCAAATGAGCCTCCTCAGAACTGGCTTGTGTCACCCTCCAAAGGCCTCCTGCCACCCAGACAGATGGGCCCAGTGGGGGTGTGCTGGGTAGCACACGTGCTCATCTGGTTGTAGCTCCCAATGAAAGATTTGTCTCTCCTACTTGGCATCACCCCCATTCAACCAGAGAAGCACACTGCTGGGCCATATGAGGTATGGTGAAGGAATGACTCTCCAGTTCTAATTTTGGAACCCATTAATTAAAGAGTCCTAGACCTGGAAGTAGGAGATTGAGGAAGCACTGAAAGAAAATACTTGCCCAAAGTGTTTTGGGCTGGTGGCATCCACGGAGCTGGAGAGAGACACCTTCTCTTTCTGGGTGGAGTTCGGATTTAAGGCATGTCTTTTTAAAAAAAAATTTTTTTTTTAAGATTTTATTTATTTATTAGTTAGAGAGAGAGCGAGCACAGGCAGACAGAGAGGCAGGCAGAGCCAGAGGGAGAAGCAAGCTCCCTGCCGAGCAAGGAGCCTGATGTGGGACTCGATCCCAGGACGCTGGGATCACAACCTGAGCCGAAGGCAGCTGCTTAACCAACTGAGCCACCCAGGCGTCCCTTAAGGCATGTCTTTAAGCATCGGCTAAATCCTTGACTGGGCCTCCTGTGGTTGCCAGCGAGGTAGTGGGACATGAGACATTTCTCTCAGGGACTGGGGTCTCTCTGGACCTTTACACATGGGGGCAAATTAAAGTTGAAACTCTTCCCATCTGAGCCAAGATCTATAAACCACATTCCAACGGTGTGGGGTCAGAGAGAAGAGTGCACTCTCCAGCCCGCCTTCTTGAGAACCTGGTTGCAGTCATGTCCAAACTCAAGCTGGAAACCTTGATTGACTCAGAGGGGTTTCTCCTAATCGTCTGATGGCCCTTGCTGGCTAGCCGAAGCAGTCCGTGGTGGGAGCAGCCAATGCGGCCTTTGGAGGACATTACCATTCAAAAAGTTTACAATTGACAAAGAACTAATACCGCCTGCAGCTCTAAAGCACTTTAATTCTGTTTTGGGGTTTGGGTTTGCTATGGGGGTTCTTCGAGACACTAAAGACAGGAACGGTACTTATCTACTTCATCGGTAGATCTTACAAGTAACTTCTTCCACTGGGATTTGCATCTTGGCTTTTCCTTTCCAAACTCTAATGTGCCCATGACTCATGTGGAACACAGGAAGTGCAGCTTGACTCTCCCAGGCGGCCCCCCACAGAACGAGCCAAATCACTACAAGACTATGGGAAAGCCGCCTAATGGAAAGCAGATCATCTGGTAAAACAACTGTCCAGTGGCCAGCAGGTGACCCAGTTGCTGGACCGGTATGCTGCCCAGTACTGGAAGGTGCTCAATCTCAGAAATGGGCTATAAATGTATATTCAGAGCCGTACCATTTGGAAGCTAGCGCCTTAAGACCTCAGCTTTGCTGGTCACACAAGGGGGTGTCAGGTGCTTCCGGACAGATAAAATCCATTCAGTCTACTTACTGTCTGCTCTTTGTTTCCAGACAGCACCAGACAGAGCTTGACTGGGGATTAAGTACCCATCATGAAGGAGGTTGGGAGACATTAAAAAAGAATAAGAGAGAAAAGAAGAGAAGTTTAATCATCCACAGCAGAAGGGCTATCTCACTGTGACAGCTTGAGATGTTGCATTTCTTAAACAATGGAGGGTAACACACAGCCCTACAGGGCATCACAGTGGTACCTGAAAGCTCTTTCTGAAAAAAAAAATTATTTTTAATAATGAGTCAAGCTTTAGCTCTCTGGGGTGTTTTACATAAAAGGTTTTGAAGAAATTAACTTCTAATTTTATTTACTGATCTACATGCATTTTTAGATCTTCAAAAGTATTCAGGAGGGGCACCTGGGTGGCTCAGTGGGTTGAAGCCTCTGCCTTCAGCTCAGGTCATGATCTCAGGGTCCTGGGATCGAGCCCCACATCGGGCTCTCTGCTCGGCGGAGAGCCTGCCTCCCCCTCTCTCTCTGCCTACTTGTGATCTCTGTCTGTCAAATAAATAAATAAAAACTAAAAAAAAAAGTATTCAGGACTCACTTGTTTTTTCAGTTAGAGTTAGTCCAAGAGTTTGACGTTTGGATCTTTGGGTGACTTAATTTTAGATCATAAGTGTGTCCAAACTCAACTTCATTGCCCAGAATTTTTTTTTTTCATTCGCTACTTTTTCGGGAAGGAAGTCACTACAATGTTCATTTGTCTGGTAGCAGTATGAATGGCCAACTCCTGGCATGTACAAGTTGAAGAAACTATAATTTGCTCCCCGTTTCCCTTGAAGGTCACTAAATTTAATACCGTGATTGAAACTCGGGGCCTTCTATAAATCGCCAGAGAACTGCAGTTCCTAAGAAGGCAGATAATTTGGGCAGATATGTTGACCTGTGCACACATGTTAAACAATTATAAATTGTTTCCTTTCATCTGTCTCAGAAGTAATCTATAGTAAGACTCCAAATTATAAATTCTCTCTAAAATGAGACAGGCAGGGAAGAGCCCATGAGGACTGGTGGGTCCCCCCACAGCACTGACACCCCCGCATGGCCCCAGATGATGACAGATGGCACTGATTTTCAGCCTTGGCTTGACTTACGCTGGTGGCTTTTGTCTCTGGCTTCCTTCTTGAAGGCAAACAACAACAGCAAAAACATGTCTCATTTATTCCATTGGCGTCTTCCCAGTCAATGAATGAGGATGACACCTCTCCCAGGTAACCTTCTCAAGTTTTCTAACTGAGCTAGTTAGTGCAGAAAATGTTTTGCACTGGAAAATACATAATAAAATCATGCTTCAACTTGGTGCCTGGAGGGAAGGTAGGGCATTTAAGACAAAGTAGTTCTGCTTGTGCCTCTCCCAGTTCATGTAATCTTTGATATCCTAGAATGGAAAACTGGTTGTACCCCTGGATACAATGGAAGCCATCAGAGCTCTCTAGATCATCAAACTGAGGGAACTAGGGGTGCATCTACAGGAATGTAACTTTGTGGAAGTAACAGAGGCTCCTTGCAGGCTTCAGATGGGTGTGTAAAAGTATGTGAGGCAGAAGAAGGCAGGCAGAGTGACTAATAATGGAGGGTCAAGAGAGGAAACAATGTTTGAGAGCAATGAGAAGGTCAAAGGTACTAACAAGTACTGAATCCCCAATCCATGTCCCTATAATTTCTATTGGCCTAAATTGAAAGGGTTCTCCCTATTTTTATTTTTTAAAATATTTTATTTTTTAAGACTTTATTTATTTATTTGACAGAGAGATCACAAGTAGGCAGAGAGGCAGGCAGAGAGGGGGGGGGGAAGCAGGCTCCCCGCTGAGCAGAGAGCCTGATGTGGGGCTTACTCCCAGGACCCTGAGATTAAGGCCTGAGCTGAAGACAGAGGCTTAACCCACTGAGCCACCCAGGTGCCACTCTCCCTATTTTTAATTACCTTCATTTCAATATAACTCATATCATCTCCCTATATGAGTTTGCTAGAGCTTCTGTAACAGAGTACCACAGACTGGGTGGCTTAAACAACTGAAATGTATTGTCTCACAACACTGGAGGCCAGAAATCCAAGATCAAAATGTTAGCAGGGTTGGCACCTTCTCTAGATATGAGCCAGGACATTCTCTTGGCTTCTAGGGGTCAACTAGATGGAATCTTTGGCATTCCTTGGCCAAAGAAACATCACCCTGATTTCTGTCCTCATGTTCACATGTAATTCTCCCTGTGTGTGTGCCTTTGTGTGTAAATTTCCCCTTTCAATAAGGATACCAATCAGACGGAATTAACAGCCTAACCGGTTCATTATGATCTCATCTTAATCAATTATACCTGCAACAACCCTATTTCCAAGGTCATATTCTGAGGCATTGAAGGTTAGGACTTTAATATATAAATTTGAGGAGGGTACTATTCAACTCATATCACTCCCTAAAGTAACATTCTATAACAGGCTGTTTCTTCCTTCTCAGGCTGAGGGATCAGAGCCTCACCGGTCAGAGCTGTAATAAGGGAAAGAGGCTGTTTGATGTCATAGAAGACCACAGATGTAGGGACATGCTCAAACTGAAGAAGCAAGAAGGAAATCAGAAATCCATTAGCTAAAAAAAGAAAGTCTGATGTACTGCCAAGCCAAAAGGACCAGAAACAGGTATCAAAGTTAAGATAAAAATAAAAGAAGTTGTAAAGTTGGATTCAATATAAATATACAAAAAGCAGGGAAGGGTAAATAAATGTACAATTATCAAACTAAAGTCTTGGTATTTTCTCACTCCAAAGGGCTATTCATGCTATTATGGATGGATATCCAGCCTATCTCAACCAGGGCTGAAAATCTTACATAACAGCAGTTGAGTTCTATTTTCTCAAATCCTCAGAAACTGACTCTTTGAAAAGGAAAGATAATACATTTATACTATAATAAATTAGTATGTAAGTTGTGATTTCCAAGATATCTCTTAAAAAAGAGAATATTTCACTCCAAAACAAGAAGATACAAAAAAAGACTGATAAGAAATATTCAATCACACAAAAGTAAGATGATAAGAGAAAAAGAAATGAAAAAGGACAAATTAAAAGTACAACAAAAAATGATACATCTAAACTCTAATATATATTAAATGTAAATGGATTAAATGTTTCTAGGAAAAAGCAAAGATCATGCAATAGAGTTCTAAAATCCCTCTCTGTTGTGCATAGTAGATCCATCCAAAACATAAGGATCCAGAAAGGCTGGATAAGAGGATTAAAAATATATCCATGTGATTCTAACCAAAAGAGAAAATCTACTGCTCTTATAACATTAGGTAGAATATATTTTAAGGCAATAAATGTTTCTATAGATAAGGAGGATTCTCTTACAGAGACCAAAACAAAAATGTGCTGGAATTTTATTGGAAATGTATTATATCCTTACATCAATCAGGAAGATTTGGCATTTAACTATATTGACTCTATTAACTTTATTGAGTTTTACAATTTCGGAACATGGCATATCTCTCCATTTATTTAATATTTTGATTTCTCTCATCTATATTTGTAGTTTTTATTGTAGAGATCATGGTTCCTTTTCAATAGTGATTCCTAGGAATATTATGTGTTTTGATGCTCTTATAAGTGAAATTTTTAAAAAATTCATTTCCAAATGTTTGATGCTAGTACAACATACTAATTATATTAGTACAATAGATCTTATGTGCTTTTGCATATTTTTATATGCAATTTATTTTTATATGACTCTCATTGAGCAAACTTGCTAATTCATTTATAATTTCTAATTAGCATTTTTAGATTATTTTGTATTTTCTACAAATGCAATCATACTCTCTTCAAAGAAACAGAACTTTGAAACTCCCTTTTAAATTTTTATGCTTTTTTTTAATAGTTTTACCATAGTAGATAGAACCTAGAATGCAACTTTAAGCAGATATAGTGCTAACAAACAATATTTTCCTATTCCTGATTATAAAGCAAAAAGTTTCATTATTTTATTTCCAAGTAGGAAGTGGCTTTTAGCTACCCTTTATCAAATTTAGGAAACTCTCTCCTATGCTTTGTTAACATAGTTAAATACAAAGTCTTCCTGATTGATGTAAAGATATAATGCATTTCCAATCAAATTCTGGCACGTTTTTGTTTTGCTTGTTTTTTTTTTCAAGTTTTATTTATCTGTTTTTTTTTAAAGATTTTATTTATTTATTTGACAGAGATCACAAGTAGGCAAAGAGGCAGACAGAGGGAGGGGGAAGCAGGTTCCCTGCTGAGCAGAGAGCCCGATGCGAGGCTCAATCCTAGGACCCCGAGATCATGACCTGAGCCAAAGGCAGAGGCTTAACCCACTGAGTCCCCCAGGAACCCTTATTTATCTATTTTAGAGAGAGAAAGCATGAGCAGGAGGGGCAGCAGGAGAGGACGAGAGAATCTCAAGCAGACTCCATGCTGAGTGCAGAACCTGATGTGGGGCTCAATCTCATAATGCTGAAATCATAACCTATGCTGAAATCAAGATTCAAATGCACCTCCCACGAGCCCCAAACTCCAGCAGGATTTTTACGGTGTGTATGGAAATGGAAGGAAACCTAGTAGAACCAAAACAATTTTGTGACATAAGAACAAAGTTTAAGGATTTTCCCAGCCTGGTTTAAGACTTATTATAAGTCAATAATAATGAATATAGTTTGGTTTTGACAAAAAGAAATATACAAATGCAACAGAATAGCAAGTCCAGAAGCAGATCCATATATATTGTCGATAGGTCTTTTTAAAAAGTTGTCAAGGCAATTCATTGTAGAAGGGAAGGTCTTCCACAAATAATGCTGGATCAAATGGATATCCAGATAGAAAAAAGAGCACCAATCCTTACTTCACACCACACATAAACACTGACTCAAAATATGCCACAGACCAAAGTGTAAAACCTAAACCATAAAACTTTTAAAAGAAAACAGCATAAAATCTTTGTGACCCCCAG
>ML111012.1:76550-93757 GCA_003697995.1 Taxidea taxus jeffersonii
ACAAAGTGACAAGTGGTACAGAACATACAGCCTAAAAACATACACACGCTCGTGTGGATAGTAGGTAAATGGCAGGGGTAGCATTGAAAATAAGTAGGAGAAGATAGACTTTTCAATAAACCATGCAGAGATCATCTGATATCCATAGGGGAAAAAGGAGATGGAACCCTGGCTTCACACCACGAATGGACAAAAAATTCCAGTTTGATTTAAATGCTAAGTGCCAAAACCCAAAACATAAAACTTTTAGTTGATAATATAGGAGAATATTTCTGATTCTATGTTAGTCTGCTCAGGCTGCAGTAACAAAATACAACAAAACTGGGTCACTTAAACAACAGAATTTTTTTTTCTTGCAGCTCTGGAGGCTACAAGTCCAAGATCAAAGTGCCAGCAGGTTGGTTTCCTCCTAAACCTTCTTCTGGCTTGTAGACAACCACCCCTTGTTGCTTCTTCATCAGAACTTTTCTCTGTGTGCATCCCTGGCACACAGAGGGAGAGGGAGAAGCAGACTCCCTGCCAAGCAGAGAGCCCAGCATGGGACTTGATCCCAAGACCCTGAGATAATGACCTGAGCCGAACGTAGACACTCGACCAACTGAGCCACCCAGGCACTGCCCACATTTCCTTTTCTAATAAGGACACCACTCTGATTGGATTAAGTCCCACCCATAAGAGCTCATTTAACCTTAATTGCCTCCATAAAAGGCCCTACCTCCAAATATAGCCACATCCTGACCTCCTGGGGGTTAGGGCTTCAAGGAATACATTTGGGGAGGGGGTCATAATTCAGCCCATTACAGATACCTTGGGGTAGATAAAGATTGCTTAAACAAGACATAAAATGCAAAACCATAAAAACATTGATAAATGTACTGGATTTACACTTCAGAATTTCTGTTATAAAGCTCATAAAAAGACAAACTAGAGGGGTGCCTGGGTGGCTCAGTGGGTTAAAGCCTCTGCCTTCGGCTCAGGTCAGGATCTCAGGGTCCTGGGATCAAGCCCCACATTGGGCTCTCTGCTTGGCAAGGAGCCTGCTTCCATCTCTCTCTTTCTGCCTGCCTCTCTGCCTACTTGTAATCTCTGCCTGTCAAATAAATAAATAAAAATCTTTAAAAAAAAAAAAAGACAAACTAGAAGACAACGCTTTTGCTGCATTTAAAACCCGCAAGAGACCACTATACAGGATATATAAAGAGTTTCTACAAATCAATAAGAAAAAAACATACAAACATGTATCAGGCCTCAAAAACTCAAAAGAGAAAAATGGGGCAATAGACCCAGAGCAAGAACTTCAAAAAGAAGAGAATCAAACATCTGAAATACACTGAGGGTTTTGGAGTGGAGGGGGTCGGGGGTTGGGAGGGTCTGGTGGCGGGTATTAAGGAGGACATGTATTGCATGGAGCACTGGATGTGGTGCATAAAAATGAATCTTGGAACACTGAAAAAGCAAAAAATATTTTTTTTTAAAAAAAGGTAAAAAAGGTGCTCCAGCTCCTTCCTAATCAGGAAATGCAAATGAAATTGGCAAAACTTGAAATCTTACAACACCAAGTATTGAGGATGTGTAGTGAAAGAACATCCCATTCAATGCTGAGGGGAGTGTAAATGGTACAAGTACTTTGTAAAACAATTCGCATTATCTAATAAAGTGGAAGATAAAGATATCCTGTGACTGGGTAGCTTTTTTCTTAGGTATAAACCCAGAGAAACTTCTAGTATTTATATAGATGCATACAGGTAGACCCGGATGCAACCTAAATGTCCAACAAAACTCACCTAGATTTTTTAAAATGGTGCTATATCCCCTTGATTGAATATTCTACAGTAATGAGAATACAAGAAAAACAGCTGCTCATAGCATTCTTCATGATGCTTACAAACAATTTTGAGTAAATGAAGTTTGAAAAAAGGATACCTTCACCATGATTCCATTTATGTTTAACTCAAGAACAGGATAATCTCAACTAGATTGTTTAGAGGCGCATTTACAAGAGAGAAAAATATTTAAAAAACAAAATAAAACAAGGAATTGATGATCAAAAATACCAGGACAGGGGATAGCCTCTGGGGAGCGATCGGTCTGAAAAGGAAATCTGGAGCCAGTAAGTCCCTATGTTCTCCACTCTGTGGTGGTTACAGGGTGTTTACTTTAAAGTGTTCATCAAACAATTTATACAGATTGTATGCACTTTCCGTATGCTGTATTTCAAAATAAAACAAGGAAATATAATTTACCAAAAAAGGACCTGTCTAGGAAGTCTTGGACTTCAGAACTGAAAGCGAGAATGTGGATGCAGCAGGCAATCTGTGTGACCTTGCCCAACCGATGTGATGGCAGCGGCTGGTTTTCACATCCCAGTCACCAAGGAGGGAGACAGACTTAATAGCTGTGTTTAAAGCGTCAAACCTAAGAACAGTAATAGTCTTATTTTTTACTAATTCCCTCCAAGCTCAAGAACCTTTTCCTCATAATGGTCTGTTTTCCTGTCTATCAGGGGCAGTTAACCTCCCAGCTAGCAGCGGCCAAGGGCTCCCGTCAGCCCCTCCCTTTGGCCCTTGGAATTGACCTCCAGGGCTATCCACCGTGTGGTCGAGGCAGTCAAGAAAGAGAACCACAACAGCGACCAAACAAAAGCAAAGAGACAGAACGAGGGGAGAGGGCGGCCGTACAGAGGAAAGCTCCAGGAATTAAGGGCGACGGAAGGAACTTTCTAGAGCCAAGACACACTTCCATTCACAGCCCGCACTTTGTTTTTCAGGCGGCGAGTTCCTCCTCACTTAAGAACTGAAAATTCAGCTTTCTTTCCAAGGGGCACGATTTTCAAGTCGATGCAAGAGCCCCAGATGCTCTTGCTCCCGGCGCCCCACTGATCGCCGCGCTCTGCTCCCTGCAAACCGCAGATCTGCTGGAATCCACGACTGGGGACTGTGCGTTGTTCAGATTCCAAAGCAGCTCGGTCCTGAGCCACACAGGGCACGAGCAAAATGCCGAGGGAGCGGATAAAAGCTGGCCATTAGGAACCTCGGGTGCTGGCCATTCCTTCCGCCAGCTCTTGGCAACAAGCGCGCATCGACGACCGCGTTCTCAGCGTCCGGGTGACAGCGCCCGAGAACCCGAGCGAGTGGGTGGACAGCTGAGTCACAAGGAGAACCGCAAGGACAGTAACCCGTTCCTCTCACAGGGGACACCGGGAAAACGGGATGAATAAAAATGAGTTACACCCGCTAGCAGAAAGGAGCTAGAAGTACCGTGTGTATTGTTGTGAGATACTAAGTCACCAGCCTCAGGGTGGGTCGCCTGCCCCGGAAGTCGAACACATTCTCTGGCAGCTGCGACATGTCAGAGATGTTCCAGGAGCGTGTGTGTGCATGTGCGCGTGTGTGTGCATGTGCGCGCGTGTGTGCATGTGTGTGCGTGTGCGCGTGTGTGTGCATGGGTGTGCGTGTGCATGTGTGTGCATGTGCGCGCGTGTGTGCATGTGTGTGCGTGTGCACGTGTGTGTGCATGGGTGTGCGTGTGCATGTGTGTGCGTGCGTGCGTGTGCATGTGTGTGCGTGTGTGTGTAGTTTTAAGTGAAGGCAGTGAGCATAGGGGAGGGAGGGGTCGAGACGGGCAGGAAAGGAATCCAAAGAAGAAACGCACACAGTAGAAATCCTTCCACTAAAGAAACAAACCAACCTTTGGAAAATCAGGTGCCAGAGCGGCGGGTTGGCGCAAACGCCCCTGCTGCCCTCGGCTGGAAAAGGCACCACCGGTCAGGGCAGCCGACTGTCCAGAGCCGCCCTCCCTGTGCTCTCAGCCGGTGCTGCCCCCCACCGTGTGAGGCTTGTCACCGCCGTTCTGACCTCCCCAGCCCCACCTGCTCTCCCCACGCCCCTCTGCTTGTCCCGCAGCTCGCCCCCGGGCTCTGGGCGCCTTTGAAACTGTCCGAGGCACCCGCAAGCCAGCAGAAAACCAATGGGCACTAATAAGCGAAGGGACCCCTAGCTGTGTCGCTGTCAGCACACAAGCATTTCCGAGGCCTGGATTTGTCGGTTTAGATCACTGATGTCCACCACTGGTCTGCAGCAGCGCCGGGGACACAGTAGCTGCTAACTAAGTACTGGCCCGACCAAGCGGCAGGCTACCGCCCCGCGGTGCTGCAAGAAATTGCTTGGGTTGGCAACGGCGACACACTAGAGCTTGCTCCGAGTCCGGTCAGGGCGCTCGCTTGTTCAGCCCAGCGCGCCCGAGCCGGGGGCTGGGGAAGAAGCCGAGACCCCAGACCCGGCGATGGAATGTGCCCCTGTTCTCAGGAACGTGGGGGCCCGACGGAGCCCCGAGGGCGCAGAAAGGGTGTGCGAGGGGCAGCAGAAGCTCTCAGCATCGCGCATGCCGCCCTCTCATGCGGGAATTTTCTTTGTCCCCCGTGCTGAGAAGAAACGCGTGGGTCTGCACGGGACACCACGCTCGTCTCAGCTCCTGCCCGGGCCAGCCCAGCCCGCAGAGCGGGTACAAACACTCACCCGGCCGCGACCCAGGCGGGCGGCTGTGCGGGGTCCGGCCGCAGAGCTCGCACCGCCGCGGGGGATGCAAGGATGCAAGGACTCAAGCTCTGAGATGCTGGGGGGTGCGGGCCTCGAATGGCATAAAAATGCACGTGGGCAAATGGCAGAAAGCGAAGCTGAACCGCCTGCCAGAGGCCAGGCCCCCGTGGGGTCTCACCCGTTCTGCAAATGACCACCAGATGACCGAGGCCAGCGGGCGACACGATCTGATGAGAGGGAGGAACTGGCAAATCCGCTAGGGGCGAAATGCGGCTCCCGCTACACACAAGCAAAGGAGTCCGTTTTTCATCTCAGTTCTCACTGTCCTGTATCTGCCGCGTCCGTGCCCAGCTGAAAGAGGGGAGCTTTGTGCTTTGAGATCCAACGTTGCTGCTATTTAAAAACCACCTTTCCCCAGTTAGAATGGCCAAAATCGACAAGACAGTAAACAACGCGTGTTGGAGAGAATGTGGAGAAAGGGGACCCTCTTACACTGTTGGTGGGAATGCAAGTTGGTGCAGCCACTTTGGAAAACAGTGTGGAGATTTCTTAAGAAATTAAAAACAGAGCTACCCTATGACCCCGCAATTGCACTACTGGGTATTTACCCCAAAGATACAGATGTAGATTAAAGAAGGGCCATTTGTACCCCAGTGTTCATTGCAGCAATGGCCACAGTCCCAAAACTGTGGAAAGAGCCAAGATGCCCTTCAACAGACGAATGGATAAGGAAGACATGGTCCATATACACTATGGAGTATTATGCCTCCATCAGAAAGGATGAATCCCCAACTTTTGTATCAACATGGACGAGACTGGAGGAGATTATGCGGAGTGAAATAAGTGAAGCAGAGAGTGTCAATTTTATGGTTTCACTTACTTGTGGAGCATAAGAAATAACAGGGAGGACACTGGGAGAAGGAGAGGAGAAGCGAGTTGGGGGAAATCAGAGGGGGAGATGAAGCATGAGAGACTGTGGACTCTGAGAAACAAACTGAGGGTTTTGGAGGGAAGGGGGCTGGGGGTTGGGTGAGCCTGGTGGTGGGTATTAAGGAGGGCACGGATTGCGTGGAGCACAGGGTGTGGTGCATAAACAATGAATCTGGGAACACCGAAAAAAAATCACTAAAAAAAAAAAAAATAGAAGTTGTATCTAAGCCTGACACAGGGCAGAGATCTAGAACCTTCTCGTTCTGGGCAACTTGCTCTGCAGATCTCTTCTGCAAAAAATCAGTCAGGGGGAAGGGCAGGATTTCTGACAAGCACCTTCAGAGCATCTGACTACAGAGTCTTTTGTATACATTTTGTCACATAATTCCCTGTTCCAAGAGTGAAGGAGGTTTATAAAGAATCCACTAGAATGGAATAGTGCAGCATTTATGGAAAACAGTATAGAGAGTCCTCAAAAAGTAAAAAATAGAACTCCCAAAAGATCCAGCAAGCCCACCGCTGGGCATTTACCTGAATGAACTGAAATCATGATCTCAAAGGCAACTTACTGAACAGGGAAAAAAAAATGTCTGCAGACCATCGGGGTTAATATCCAAAACATAGAGGAACTCATACAAGCTCAATAGTAAAAAGAAAAACAAACAAAAAACAACAACAAAAAAAAACCCCAAACAATCCAATTAAAGATGGACAGAAGATCTAAATAGACATAGTTTTAAAGACGATATCCAGATGGCCAACAGGTACGTCGAAAGATGCTCGACCTCAGTCATCATCAGGGAAACGCAAATCAAAACTAACTTCACACCCGTCAGAATGGCCATTACCAAACACACAAGAGTTAAGTGCTGGCAAGAATGTGGGGAAACAGGGAACCTTGTGCACGGCTGGTGGGACTGAAACTGGTGCAGCCACTGTGGAGAATAGTATAGAGGTTCCCCAAAATGTAAAAATAGAACTACCCTATGATCCTGCAATTCCACTTCTGGGTATTTATCCAAAAAAGACAAAAATGCTAACTTGAAAAGATAAATGCACCCCCATGTTCATTGCAGTATTAGCTATAGTAGCCAAGCAATGGAAACAACCTTAATGTCCATCGATAGATAAATAGATAGAGAGACTCTGCATATACAGGAGCGTCTGGGTGGCTCAGTTGGTTAAGCATCTGCCTTTGGCTCAGGTCATGATCTCCAGGTCCTGGGATCAAGCACCACCTCAGAATCCCAGCTCAGTGGGAAGTCTGCTTCTGCCTCTCCCCCCACTTGTGCTCTCTCTCTCTCTCAAATGAATAAATAAAATTTAAAAAAAAAAATTCTTTCTCTCCCTCTCCCTCTGCCCTGCCCCATCCCTCCTCCCTCTCTAAAAGAAAAAAAAAAAAAGGAAAAGAAATTCTGCCTATACATGCAATGGACTTCAATGCAGCCATTTAAAAGAAGGGAATTCTGCAAGACGCAATATGGACAAAAATTGAGGATGTTATCCCAAGTGAAACAAGCCAATCACAAAAAGGCAGTACTGCATGATTCCACTTACAGGAGGTCTGAAATAGTCGCGCTCATAGAATCAAAGAGTGGAATGGTGCCTCCCAGGTGTAGGAGTGGAGAGTTACTGATTGATGGTCATAAAGTTTCAATCAAGCAAGATGAACTCTCCAGAGATCGGTCAGGCTACACTGCACTCATAGCCAACACCAATGTATGGTATGTTTAAAATTTTCTTAAGACAGTAGATCTCATGTGAAATGCTCTTTCCAAAATTAAATTGAATTAAATTCATAAGAATCTGCTATGTTAGAACAGGGGGAGTCTCAACATTTGCGTAGTCTATCTTTCTCTTTGACTTATTTTAAAACCATATCACCTTTTAACAAGCAAAAAAAGGGGGGGCACATCTCCAACAGACCCCACCATGACTCCTAGCTCTACCCCACCTCCATCTCAAAAGTCTTTTTACTGTCTATCCCCAGCAGCCAGTAGATTGTAGGACTCCATATTCCATAGAGTGTGTAATGGAAACAAGGAACCATTTTCCCCCAAATGTAAACATACCGCAATATTAAATAGACTTTTCAAACCAAACACTGTCCCCCAAGCAAGAGCTGATGTAGGGGCTGCTGACATGGTTCAGCCTCTCACGTTGCACAGAGAGCTGCTGGGGCCCACAGATGGTCACTGACCTTTTCTCCCTCCTGCTGGGCACTACCCCTGTGCGTTCTGACTCAGTTTTCTGAGGACTGCTCTCCCAGTACTCACTCAATACTCAATACTCTGTCTTCCAAACAGGTGGCTTCAAACACGGAAGCCCATGGATGAGAAAAAACTGTGAAGATGCTCATATGAACAGTAACCACCCCACTGGCACCACCCTGGTGGTGACGCTGATAGGCAAGGGCCCATATGAACACACTCCTCCCCTTCAAAAAGCTCTGGCCAATGAAGAACATGCTCACAGGCCAGTCAGCCTAATAGAGTGTAGGGCCTGGTCTCAATGAATGACTGAGCAAGTCCCCAGTGACTGGCAGAAGACTGGGTTCTCTGGCCAAAGCTGGAGCCCAGTTGTTGAGACCAATAGGGGTTTTCTAATCTGAACCCTAGTTTTCCAACCCCCTCCCCACCGGCCTCACAGGTGAAGACACCTGGGGGCAACTTCCCTATGGGTAGGAAGAGGGAAACCTATCCTACTGCACTTTCCTCTGGGCAGAAGGAAAGGACTGCAAGTCGTACTTGAACACACACTCAAGGGAGCAGACAGGGGGGTCTGCTCTGCTGGCGAGTGGCCCACCATCCGCACAAGAGGGAGAGGCAAGAGATGGAGCATATTCATGCCAACCTTCCCACCTCATGGGAAAAAGTGGCTTCTGCAGAAGTTTCCCTTCCCTTCCAGGATACCTAGAAGATTAAACCCAGTAGGGTAATGGAGAAGAAGAAAGGCATTCCTTGCTGCACCAGACACCATGAGGTATTCCAGAAAGATGGCAAGTGACAGGGCCCAGGTGCAAGAGCAAGACCCACAGGAGGGCCCTGTTACAAGCAGAGAGAGGGACGCCAAACTGCCCCATGACCAAGGAGCCGACCGGAGCTGTGATCACAAGGCACCAGTGAGGTGCCACCCTGTGGTGACTCAGCAAAGGAGAAGGATAGTTGGCCTCCATCTTCCTTCTCCTGTCTCCTGGTCAGGGGGCTCTGCAGGGGGGACCACCTGCAGGCAGATGAGGGAGGAGCAGGAGCCGGACCGAGAGAAGTAATTCTGCAGGATCGGTCAGGCTGCTGGGTGGAGAACAGCCTGTGTGAGGTGCCCGGGGGAAGCAGGAGGCCGGTGGACATGGCTGCAGTCTTCCAGGAATCAGATAGGTAGAAGAACAGAGAGGAGGACACTGATTCAAGAGACCTACAGGAAGTGAAACCAACAAAACAAGGTCATGGATAGTGGAGGATGGAATTTCCTCCTCCTCTTGTGGATTCCCAGTGCGAGGACCTTAGCACACTTCAACTCTACTCACCTCCCAGAGGTTGTGCTGTTCTTCTCATGTTTGTGATTACCATGTATGTTAAACATCTCGGTACATTATTTTTGTTTATTTTTGTCAACAGCCATTCCCATTTCTGCTAGTCTTCCTTTCAACACCCCATGTCTCCATGTGGGATCAGTTCCCTCCAGAAAGAAAACTCCCTGCATCGTTTCCTTAGTACAGATGCACTCCTCACAAGTCATCTTCATTTTTGCTTCTCTGGAAGTGTCTTTTTTTCACCTTCATTCTTGAAGAATATTGTGATGAGTAAAGGACTCCAGGCTCATAGCTATTTTCTTTCATTGCTTTGAGGAAATTGTTCGATTGTACTGTGCTTCCCATGATTTCCCATCAGAAGTCAGTCGCTGATCTTGCTGTTTCAAAGAACTATCTTTTCAACATCTCTGACTACTTTTAAGATTTCCATTTATCTTTGGTCTTCAGAAATTACAGTGAAGGGTCCAAGGCATAGTTTTCTTTGTATTTATCCTCTTGAGGCTCACAGTTTTGATTTTGAGGGTAGAGGTCTTTCAACATTTTTTAGAAGTTTTGTGAAATTCTTGGCCATTATTTCTTCAAATATTGCTTCTGCCCATTTCTTCTTTCTTCTCTCTTCTTGGAATTACTTGCATCTTTTCATTATGTTCCATGAGCCCCTTACTTTCTTTTCTTTCCATCTGGTCTTTTGTTTTTCTGTGCTTCAGTCTGGATATCTTTCACAGACTTGCTTCTGGCCCACCAATTCTTTCTACAGTACCTCAATATAATGTTATATTGTAATGTAATATACATATGCCCATTGATTGAGATCTGAATTTATTTTTATTTTCCCATTATAGGATTCTAGTGTTTCTCTTTTGTAGTTCCTAGGTCCCTGTTGAAATTCTTCATCTTGCAAATTTATTTCTTGAATGCATTATGTATGCACATAATGAACATATGAACACATATGTATTTAGTGTTCCCATACAAGAACTGTTTTTCTCTTGCTTTTGGTCAGGGCTTGCCTTTTTGTGTATCTGTAGGGTTTTTTTTCAATTGAGTGCCAATGTTGTATATGAAAAATGATATAGACATGCAAGGCTTTGCATAAGATTTTCACTTTCCAGAGTGGATTTAGTATTTCCTCTGGCAGATCATTTTATTCCTGAGACTAAGCTGGTTGGGAGTTGGTGTTTAATCTTTGTAACTTGTGCACTGTTTCTAGTCTAGCCTTACTCAGAGGGTGTAGCCTTTAGCATAACAACCCAAAACCTGGAGTAACTGACTTCTTCTTCTTTATAGAAAATTCTACACTACAGTTTTTCACCCTCCAGCCTTGTGACATTCCCAAAAGCTTTGCTCAGGACCTTAACCTCTCAGATGCCCCATTTTTTTTTCTGATTTTGCATTTGCCTTGTAGACAAAAGCAACTCTAAACACAAGACAGCTCTTTTCACTTTCCGTTTCTTCTGTATCTTAGTCCTAGAAATGCTCGCTGCCTTGGTAGCTCTTTGAAGCCTCCCAATGCATGTCTGACTATGTGTATGCCTGTGTGTTCTAGATTTTTTCATTATTCCTCATAAATCCAAAGCTGCCTAGTCATCCAAAAGCAGAAGGTGACAAAGGATGCTGCTTAGGTTTCTGACTTGCTTAATAGAATTGATGATAGTGTCATTCACCATGACAGGGAATTCTAGAAAAAGACTCTGTTCAGAAAAGAGTTAACAGACCAGACCTGACTGCTGGGCTTTGAAAGGCCTGTTTATAAGGTTGGCCCTGAGCTGTCATCTGGGAACTTGATTTCAGGCAGGTTCCTGCCATTAACTGATAAGAGTGGCTCACTGGGCCTAAACTGTTTTAATAACAATTGGTTTATGCTGAACATCTGCTTTCTTTCTTGGAGTCTGGAATTTGAGTATGTGCCAGACAGGGGGTACATGTGTGATCAGCTCCCAGTAAAAACCCTGGGCACTGAAGTTCTAATGAGCTTCCCTGGATGGCAACATTCCACACGTGTTGTTGTAACTCATTGCTGGGAGAAATTAAGTGCATCCTGTGTGGCTCCACGGGGACAAAGTCTTGAAAGCTAGCACCTGGTTTCCCCCAGAATTCACTCCATGTGCTTTTGCCTTTGCTGCTTGTGACTGGTATTCTTTCTCTGTAACTGATCACAGCCATGGACATGACTATACGCTAAGTCCCTTAGCCCTCCAAGGGAATCACTGCTCTTGAGGACCTTTCAACACAGACCCATTGTGTTGGGGAAAATAATGATTTCACATTTGGATAGATGAAGTTCTAGGTACTCTTTATCTTACTTGCCCTGTTATTTATTCATTGTTTTACCAAGTCCTTCTTTGATTCTCATTTAATAACCAACATCCTTGACCATCCATCCTTGCAGACACATGACCATCATTGCCTTCTGTAACTTAGCTATCACCAGCTTCACTTCTAGCTCTCTTCCTCTGACACACTTGCAAGCACATGGCTTTAGATTCCTGGGTCCTCACCTCTTCTCACTCTATCCTCTCTACCTGGGCAATCTTACCCACACATATGGCTCCAAATACCTCTTATGGAAAAAGAACTCATACTTACAGCTTTAGCCTTGATCTCTCTTTCTCCCTTTCAGGCTCTATAACTGGATCTTCACCAGGCTACCTATCTCTCAGGAATCTCAGAGTCACCTCAAATGCTGGGTCATGCCAGCATTCTCAGAGAAGACCAAACCAAGTGCTTTGTCCCAGAGCACCTCTTCTTTTCCACTTTTCCCCACCTCCTGTTCCTCAATAGGCCTGCACCCTTGGTCCCCTGTGTGTTATCTATCACATGATGTTTTCTGTGTTCAGACAACAAGACTTTATTGAGTGTCTACTATACACATTCTGCCAGGCACAAGGGATATGAAAATGATTAATACATGTCTTCAAGGACTTTATCAACTAATAAATAATAGTAGACATACAACTAAGTAAGTACCATAAAGTATGATACATGTGATTACAGAACAAAGTCAGGACTACTGTTGCCCACAAAAGGGGAAGTGATCAGATTTCCCGGAAGATGGAGGAGAAGTTGCTTGAAGTACGTTTTGAAAGCTCAGCGGCTCTTCTCCATAAAGACGGGATGGATGAGAGGATGAAATGCACTGCAGGCAGAAAGGGACACACCAAAGTCACCTATTCCTATGGAAAGCCATGACAGAAAATGTCGCAGGAACTAAACTAATTTAAAATACAGGGTATTAATTTTCTTAAAACAGAAATCATTTGAAAATACAAGAACCAGAAGAATGTAAGGAAATAAAAAAGAACCAGGGTTTCTAGAGTTTTGCTCAATGATGCAGAATTTGAATGATTAAGTTTCTGGACAAGTCTGTATGTCAGATCTCATGAGAGCAGCTGGTAGGCACCCTCCCTTCCATGAGATTAAAAGAGCCAAATTCAAGCTCCAGGAGACAACCAAGGGAATGAGGGCAAAGGGGGCTGTCAGAAGAAATACTGAAAAGAAGAGAATTGAGATGAGGAAGCCAACCCAAGGTTCCAATTGGACAGGCAGGATCTCTTTCCTAGACAATTCTTGATGATTGGAGGTTGGATGGAGGAGAGGCACATGAGCAGTGCCTCTGTTTGACCACGTTTTTTCCAAGGTTGGTAAAGAACAGGTGTCATTTCAGAGGTTGGCTGCCTTCATATCAACATCATGATTTCCTGTAGCCAACGCAATAGTTACTACTCACGGCAAGGTGTGGTTGATGAACGACTTTTCGACAGCACTCAAATGACACCACAGTGTCTGCTCTACCTGACCCAACTATATTCCTGGACACAGAGACAAGGACCCCAGGCCCTAGCTCACCAGAGCAACAACAGAGTCCCTCTTTCTTGTCTCCCCACCCACTGCTCAGACTTAGCCCAGGGGAGCACATCCTATAGGAGGAAATTTGCCCCATAATTTTTGTCTCTTCATGTGTAAGAAAGTGCCACCTGAAGTTCTTTCTATGCCCCAAGTGGTGCCCAGATAAAGAAAAACACTAGGTTGCAGTGGTTGTTCACTTAAACACCTGTCAAGAATTTTCTATGGATGATGCATTGAACATTTTATATGTCCAAGACATCAACCCTGCCCACATCCCTGGAAATGAATAACTCAACTGAATTATTATAATCAGTCTACTGTTAGAAAACACAAGGATCAACAAGTAAATCTCCAATATGGACATATGCTCAGGGCAGAAAAAAAATCAATAGAAATAAAGTGATTGCAAATAATCTTGACTCGCTGCTGACTTCAAAAATATAGATTTTATTATATAATAAAGTTATATATGTGTGTATGTGTCTAAATATTCTAACTTAATATATAGTCTTTTTCTCTAGACCAACAAAAATAACTTTATTTATATATACTTATCTTTGCTTCCAGGCTTATAGACAATTTTTAGAATATTGTGCTCTTAAAAAACAAGAAAGAAAATATTTCCCACAATTTTTCCCAAAAGATTCCATGTAGTTCAGAGAACTTAGCAATAGGTATATAAACATAGCAATGTAATTCACACTCAGCAATGTAGCTTTTTACTTTCTAGACTGTTACCATGAGCTGGATTAAAGGATGAATTCCCCCAGAACAATTCATGTCAAAAAGAGAGAACCATATATATATATGGCCACAGATTCTACTTTCCATAATCATTTTCCCCTTTGAAAAAGTCCACTACTGAGGCCAGTGTAATAATTGTAAAAATTCAAAAATCAAAATCCTTATTATAATCTGGGCAGCAGAGTGAGTGGGCTGGAATTAAGCATTCAATTAGGTATTTCCAAATGGCCCTCCCCATTTTCATTTCCCACTGCCCTTACAACAGCTTTGGGATTTTCTATCTAAAACTAAAATATGATACATGAAATGCAAAGAAAGACAGATATGTCCGGAAATAAATTTCACCTGTAAATGTATCCCACTCTTGGGCCACTAACTGAAGATAAGTTAGGCAGATTAATTAAATAGTTTAACTCTGGCACATGAAGAAATAATTTGTTAATTAAGTTGGGGAACTAATATATGCAGGCAAGAGTACATCGTCACACTGCCTGTTAGGCACAACCATTCTGACTTAGAGAAATAGCACGTCTAATCCTAAAATTCACAGGTGCCCTGTTATCATTAAGTCATCCATTAATTCCATTAATCATTAATCTGTCAGATAATGCTCTGGTCTAATTATAAATGCAACCACCTTTTGAGGGTTTATGGCACATCAGGACTGCTCCTAAGAACTTCAAAGGCATCACCTTCAGATAATCCTTCCAGCAACCCAATGAGGTTTTCATTTTATATGTGAGAAAATAAAGAATTCAGATGACTACAGAACTTGTCTTGAGTTTGAAATGAAAGATGGAGGTCCTAAAAAGTCAACATGGCACCTGCTTCCGGAACCCACTGTCTTACCCCCTGATGATTCTTCCCCAACATTTCTCTCTGGCACATTCTCTGTCTCTGTTGGGCCCTCAGGACTCCAGACTGGCAATCCAAAAGGGCTCCCCTGGGATCCTACATAGCCCTAAGTATCTTTTTTCTTACTTTCTTCTTGCCCTGCACAAGGAGAGCCAGAGAAGCTACTGAAGGAAAGTGGCTATTGTTTTGTTTGTTTAGTTATATGACCTCCCCTCAGATTACAAGAATCCTCCAAATATGTAAAATATTATCAAAACTCTCATACAACCCAACCCTCAATGGTGACTGTGATAAAAAATGAAGTATTACATGGGACAATTTGGGTAATTCAGGGCCACCTTGTTCCACAGCACCAACCATATCTTCCCAAGTTGACAAAATTACTGCCAAAGCAGAGTAACACAACATAAACTCATCTAATGCATCTTCTCTGCATTTGATATTTTGAATGATGTCCCTCATTTTTCTTACCTTATTGGTATAAATTGGACAATTATCTTTCTTTGGAGAAACTGCTCTCACTCAGAGATTATGTCCATCCTACTTCTTTGGTTCTAAAATTCCTTTCTTCTAGGAAGTTATGGAGCTAGTAGGTGGCACTGGTTTGATTTCGTTCTCAACCTCGCCTATATGGCAAAGTGAGATGTTGACAACGTTACACTCATCAGGGAAAACTATTGCTGTGATTGTCTTTAAACAAATTTGCAAAATCTATAAGTCCAGACTTTTAGAAACCACTGCATTTCTCTTTGCTGGCTCCCCAGCATCCAGCCCTCAGGCTGACACTCAGGTCCTATTTTGTGCTCTGGGTCAGACCAGCAGAGCTAGAGTGGAATCTCAAAGTTCTACCAAGAGTTCGTTGCCAGAGGGTTTTTCCTTTTCTTTCTTTCTTCTTCTCTCTTTCTTAATTATTTTTATCCTGGACCAAAGTTTAGTTGGGCTCATGTTGGGTCTGAGTCCTCATGCCAGGAGACTTTGTTGATATACAAGGGAAAGACCCAGATGTGGAGTCCTACCCAGAATCTCCACTCTGTCTGAGTGATCACTCAATCTCCCTCACTTTCTCTGTTTCCATTTCTAAGTCCAGACCAAAGATCTTTAAAGAACATGCTTTGATTTCACCTTTAAGTGATACTGTCAACTTTTTTTTTATTATCTTCAGTTAGCCACTGTATAGTACATCATTAATTTTGTTGTAGTGCTCAATGATTCCTTAGTTATGTATAATACCCAGTGCTCATCACAACACATGCCCTCCTTAATACCCATCAACTTTCAATCTTGAAACTGACTCAGTCCAATTCAGCATAAGACCCTCAGACCTGGGTCTTTTGATGATCAGACAATAACCACACTTCCAAAACATCTTGTGTGCCAACAGAGACACCGTGAAGGGGAATGTGGTTCTTTTCTGAGTCTATAAAGTCCAAACAGGGGCAAGAATATGTACTGTGCCCAAGGCTTTCACGGACTTCATGGAAGGGAGTAATCTCCCCTCCTCTATCTGATTACACACTGAAATGACCTTAGGACCCAGGTAGGTAAAATCAATAAGGGAGCAGGCAAGAGGCAACAGGGAGTGGTAAGGACCACAGTGAACTAGAAAGGGGACAACCTGCTAGCAGATAATCCAAATTCAGATATTTTTATAACTCTGTGCTGTCACCTGCATTCAGCCTCCTGCTGCCAGCTTGCAACTTCAGATCTAGACTGTTTGGTCACTGAGGAAGAGTGCTGCTGGTCCTTGGGAGACATGCTTCTGTTAGCTTGGCCCAACCCCTGCAATAGGAAAGGACTTGCACTCACGGGGCTGTGGGATCCACAGGGATCTCTGCTCTCATTGGTCCACCATGTAGTGTGAGATTCCCTAGACTCCCCCAAAACACTGCATTGGGCATTGTGGGGAAGAAGGGGAACTTAGTGCATCACTGGCCAGCATTGACCATTCTGCAGAAACTCCAATGTCAGCCGTGACTCTATGTCTCAGACATGAAGGCTGCTCAGAGGGCAGGGGGGATGCATGGGAACAGGGGGTGTGACAGTTCCCCAAAAGTGAGTACCAATTCTTTTGCAGTAGGCTAAAATAAAGAGATTTTTTTTTAAAAGGGAAAGAGCGTGTGAAGTAGGGGAGGAGAAGAGGGCAGAGAAAGAGGGAGAAAAAGAGTCTCAAGCAGACTCCCTGCTGAGTGCCAAGCCTGATTCAGGGCTCCATCCCATGACCTGGAGATCCCAACATAAGCTGAAATCAAGAGTTGGTTGCTTAACCGACTGAGCCACCCAGGTGCCCCCAGAAGAAAGAGATTTTTAATGATTGGCACATATGGGGCAGCCCTGGGGTGGGGACAGGGTGGCTATGGTGAACTTTTCTGGAGAGGGTTTAATCCTTTACATGCTTTCTTATTGACCTCTAGCAACTGTTCTATGATGAACCTATGTTTAACCTCTCCATCCCTGCATTGTCATTCCCATCTTAAATTGCCCCCAACTCTTCAGGAAAGACACTATGTCACCAGTGTAGTGGCTCCTGGGGCACTTGAGAGCCCCAGTTGAAAGAAGAAAGGGACTCCAGCTGTTTGCTGAGATCTACCAGAGAAGATGACACCCTCTCCAGGCATCTGGAGCCCCCAAGTGCTGATCAGAAGAGCATCCAGGGAAGAGTGGATGTTCCAGAAGGACAAGGAACCTGGAATTCATGGAGACCAGCCACCCGTTTCAGGTAGCTGACCCCTGGAAAAGCATAGGGCAAAAAGGATGACACCCAAAGATGT
>ML111012.1:94157-144750 GCA_003697995.1 Taxidea taxus jeffersonii
TCTCGCATTCCAACAGCATGGTCTTTCTCCCATTCTATTTGTGATGATCATTGCCTTTGCTAGGGTTTTTTTTTTTTAATATTACTATTAAATAAAACCTTGCCAAATTTACTTAGCAGAATTATCTTTTACGGAAAACAGATGGAAGGAGCTAACCTAAAAATGCAAATCATAACATCGTAACGACTTCTTAATTTTAAAAGTTATGGGTAGCACTTGCAGGAGGGACTAAAAACGACAGTAATGACAGCTGAGGAAGATGCATCTGAAGGAGGAAGGGACCAAAAACCAAAGGGAGGTTGTAGAGTTGCCGAGATCATAAGAAATATTCCTCGTCTTCAAATGGGGTGGGCTGAGTGCTCACACATGTTCAGCTCTGAAGCGTTTACTCGGGTTGCGGAAAGGAACAAAGGCACAACGCATACCCAGGCTACATATTACTCCCAAATGCATCGACACATGCCACAAGGAATAGAGTCCTAGAGATACACATTGTCCCTCCTCCATGTTCTGGGCGCAACACCTCAGACAGGAAGAGGAAACCACGGTGTGCAAATGTTGCCGATTCAAATATAATTTACTCAGATGTTAGATGCCTCCTGAAATGGCAATTTAACACACGGGTATTTTTATAGTTTCACAACTGGCCTCTCTTGAAATCCACCGTTCATGAGGACGGAACACTTAGGCATGCTCTCATTTGTGTAGAAGTTGTTGGGTTTCTCCCTAAGCCACACCTCTGACTGTTGATTAACTCTTCCCCTTCCCTCTTTCTGGGTACAAAAAATTTTTTTAGAAATATTTCCAACTTCCCACTAAATTTTCACACTGCCCCTGTGACTAAAATTCAATATATATGCAAAACATGCCTCTTTCTACCTTTCAGTTCTTTGTATTCTTTGAACGGCCATCACCGCAGGGATTACAACACACACAGGCAGTCTCCTGCTTAATACATTTCGAGGTACATCCGAGCACTAATCCTGTCATTGGCAGTGGCAGTGGTCCCCGGCACAGTGCTCAGGGCTAGCTGGCCTGTTAACCGCGGGCCTCTGGGTGAATGGCTGACACGCAGGTGCCCTGGACAGCCCTCCCCTGCACAGAGCCAACTGAAGTTAAACAGCTGGAAGTGTTTTCCAATTTCTGTCTAGGGACCTCTTCATGTATCAGAACTCAGTATGAATTTCCCACTGAGATGAAGGTACAAAAGTTGTCCTTTCTTTTTCCTCTTTTTTGGGGTGGGGGGAAGACATCTCCTTTTTACCCCCCAAACTGAACATCAGAAGAATATTACGTCTTTCAAGCTCCTGCCGTAGGTCAGAGGTCGGGGGGGTGGGGTAGGGGTGGAGCCCTGAAGTCAGCTGTTGATCACCTCCTAGCAGACAGAGAGATCAAAATCTCACCATGGGAAGGAACCAGAGGAGGACACCTCACAGCATGGGGTCGTCATTTCCTTCCACCAGAATTAGGCATAATCCACTAACACTGGCTCATCGAAAGCCAATAATGGGAATCAGTGCGACTGCCATGTGCGGGGAACAGGAGTCATCTGGGGGCTCTCAGGCAATTCATGGCTTCGGAAAACAAATACGATGACCTCCACCGCACACCATTCAGCAGAGAGTAACAGGCAGAATAAGACGGCTCATCTTGAACCGAAGCCCGGGCACTGAGCTGGGGAAGCACCAGCAAGTTTCTCACTATTTCTCCACTTTGCTGGAAGGTTTCCCACTGGCTACGCCATCCACAGCCAGCACGGGCACCTGCGGGACACATCACAGAACCTAGTCCCCAGAACCGATGGTACTGGTTGGGTTGCTTTGTGCTCATCACAGCATCAAGCTACTTAACCAGATGCCGTACGTGTGAGCAGTGAGCATCCAGCCCGAACCCGACAGCCAACAAACGCGACCTGACGGCACCTGGACGAGGACCAAGGACACACGCATCCCGGCAGCAGCTGTCCGTCCCTCAGACGAGATGGGCCTCTCAAACCCATCTCTCTGTAGCTGGGATCATTTTTACGTAGGTCATGCGGCTACATCATCCACAGCTATAAGAGTGTTCGTGACAACAGGTTCCAGACATAGCGACTGTGGAAGGGTAAGGACACAGGGAGCGACTCAACGTCCCGTGAATGTGCTTCCAGGGAAACTGGTGGGGCCTCGCGGCGCCCATCAGCGTCTCTCACGCAGGAGAACAAAACCGTGCAAACCCGCTGGGCTGTCAGCCTTTGAACCGCATCCACGAAGCTAAGCTAAGAGCACATTTCCCAGTGTCCCCTTCCCCTTGTGGTCCTGGCTTGGTGCTGCTGGCCACAGGGACGTTTTGTGTGAGCCTTGGAATGCAAAAGCGAAGTAGCAGCATTGGTTTTTGACACTTGGAGAGTCCGTGCTGGGCTCCAGCACAGGCATCCACATGATCGCTGACCTGCTGGCTCATGCTGATGGGGCATGGGAAAGTCTGCTCTCCGGCGTCCACCAGCAGGCGGAGGCCCTGGCCCCAGGTGCAAAATTTACGGGGAACTAACACACTCAATAATCAAGATAGGTAATATATTAATGTGAGGGTTTGTTGTTGTTGTTGTTATTGTTTAATAAAAATTTGGGCGCCTAGATGGCTCAGTTGGTTAAGCATCTGCCTTCCGCCCACGTTCATGATCCCAGAATCCCTGGATCAAGTCCCCCATCCGGCTCCCTACTCAGTGGGGAGTTGGCTTCTCCCTCACCCTCCGCCCTTCTCCCTGCTTGTGCTCTCTCTCTCCCACACTCTGTCCCAAATAAAATCTTTTTTAATTATAAAAATAAAAGGAAATAAAAAATAAAAAAATAAAAATTAACACAGGAAAACATATGGTCAACAAATTCTCCAAATATGAAATAGGATGGGTAACACAGGTGGGGTGAGCCATATCGGAGTCTGGGGCAAAGGGAAATTCAGGAATACTGAGCTCGTAGGCCATGAGATTTCCTTCGGCTTGTCCAAAGCCTGGACCGGGCATGCGTGTGGCTTCCTGGTAGAGGACACCTGCTTCTCAGGCAGATCTCACCCCTGGGCATGGATGAAGACAGCAAGGGACCCCTGCCAGCTTCATTTTGCCCCTCTCCAGGTCCAGATCTCCACCTCCCTACCCCTGTCTGCATCCAGCGATCCTTCTCGATTGTCACTCTAGGGGCTCTAGGGTGACCTCACACTCAGCCCTCCCTGCAGAAACCAGCTGCGGTGGTGGCCACGGGCACAGGTGGCTCTGCCATATCCGCGCCCATGAAGCCTAATTCCTCATTTCTGTGCCAAAGCCCCCTAACTCCACACCATTGATTACGTGTCTGGGTCTCCCACGGACGGGCACGTAATCACTGTACCCGACTAAAGTATGTCAAGGACACATACAACTCCAGGTGCAGGAGCGAGAAGGTATCGTCAGGAGGCGAGAAGCCCACAGCTTGCTCTTGGCCTGTGGGAGCTGTCTTCCCGATGGTCAGGATGGGTGCTCTCTCCCTAGATAACCAGATGCTCTGTACCAGCAGAGCTGACAACTCATAACTGAGTAAAAACAGATCATCAGAATGTCCCTATGTCTCCAGTGGGACAGACACATTCCTCTTCAGAGTTTGCTGTGGTTTTGCCTTTATCAGCAAGAAAAACAAAGCAATGACCCTCAGGAGAAGACATAAAATGTCCTTAATAAACTTAAATTCCACAAACCCGAGCCCCATTAGAGGAAGCTACAAGGGTTGTGCTCAAAAGCACCAGTTGCTAAGTTCGATCGTACGTAAGATATAATTAAGGGTGGGGGGGATGTTCAGCCTCTGTGAGGATATTTATAATGGCCCAGGCTGTGGAATTACAGATTCGTCTCTGAGGAATATGGGGGTAATGGTCAATCGTGGAGCTGAGTGATGCTGGAGGCTGAGACAGGGTAACGGGAAGACTCCCACAGTCTCTGGGGAGGGCACCTGCCTTGCGAAGGGTTTTTGCTTCAGTTTGGATGAAGCACCACTTACCAGAGAGAGCAAAACTTTGGTCCTGAGACTTGAGCTTTGGGAAGAGCAGGCCCACCGAGGTGGGAACCAGGCTACTGGAGATCAGAGACTTCCTGCTGTGGGGCCCATTCTCTGGCACAGATCTGCATCAGCATTTCTTGATCTCGGCATGATTGATACTTTTGCAGGCAAATTCTTTGTTATGTGGAGTCTTTCCTGGGCATGGCAGAACGCTGAGCGGCGTCCATAGCTTCTCTCCACTAGATGCCAATGGCACCAACTCCCCCCAGCTGTGACAACAAAAAATGTCGCTCAACATTTCCAAATGTCCGCGGAATAGCCAAATTGTCCCTGGATGGGAACCAGTGGTAGAGACAACACCACCAGCGCCTTCTAGTTTCCGGTTATTCCAATGCTGGAGGAACAAAGCTAAAAGCAGAGGCCAGCCCCAAATTAGATCTTGTGAATCCGGAGGCAGGTAAGGGAGGTCTGGCATACCACACAAAGGCATAATTGTAGACAAGGAGGGGCTGGTCACAAGTTACTCATCAGAGAAACACACTGTCAGGTTAAAAGCTCAAAAGAGGGACAGACTAGAAGACCAACCTGGGCGACCCAGAAGCATCCTTTGCACTGATGTAGCAGACATCGTGTCCTTGGTCACAGAGACTGGAGAGTTCCAAGGCCTTCAGAACACAGCACTGATATCTTAAGGCAAAGCTTCTCAGCACCTACAAATGAAATTGATTATACCAGTTAGCCATTGCTTTGTGACGAGCTCCCAAAACTCAGTGCCATAAACAATAAGCATTTAATTTCCCCCGGGTCCGCAGGTCGGGTAATAAGAGTTCTTCGGGCCTTCCTGGGCTGGTGCCCGCATCCATGGCCAGCAGTAGGTCAGAGAGGCAGCTCTGAGGCTCCTAGCCACACTTTCTTCTATGTTTAGGGTAAATGTAATGGAATATGCAACTTGATACCTTTTGATCTCAACTGTTACATGATGAAACATAAATTGCTATTATCGATTACTAAGGTACCATTCTGCAGGAATCCTAATGGTTAGATGCCGTCACCCCAACTATTATTATGCTGTCGGAATGGCAATCAGAAGTCATTACTTGCAAACACCAATTTCCTTCTCTTGGCTAATAACCCTTATTTAAATGCTAGCTTGAAAAGAGCGGACCTTTTTCTAAGAAGCAGCCGTATGTCAAAAGAATAATTTTTTGTATACTCCCTATCATTCAAATTGTCCTTTTTATTGTCACATGGACCCTTGCCACACACAAATTAAAATGGCTTTACATTTTTAAATTGACATTCATTCTTGGTCCTAAATAACAGTGCACGGGTCGTAACACGAATATAACAATGGCAACTAAACCAACAAAACAACCAGCATTCATTGAGTGCCTACTGTGTACAGGGCTTCTAGGGGCTATGCATGGGTAACTCTTTTTGTCTTTCACAGACAAGGAAGTCATCTTCCCAGACAGACGATCAAAAGTTTCAAAAGGGTAAGTGACTCCCCCAGGGTCACTCAGCTATGGGTTGGGATTCAAACCCCAGCAGTGTGATGTCAAGCCCGTGTGTCTATTGATGACCTGTACCGCCTCTCCAATGCTGAATATGTTATAGATATTCAATAAAATTTTGATTTTTTTAATAATCATTATGAAGTTATGATGTCTTTTTTAAAGGAAAGTTAAATACAAGTGTAGCCATTTGGTTAAAAATACAAGATTTGGGGGCACCTGGGTGGCTCAGTGGTTTAAGCTGCTGCCTTCGGCTCAGGTCATGATCCCAGGGTCGTGGGATCGAGCCCTGCATCGGGCTCTCTGCTCTGCGGACAGCCTGCTTCCTCCTCTCTCTCTGCCTCTCTGCCTACTTGTGATTTCTGTCTATCAAATAAATAAATAAAATCTTTAAAAAAAAAATACAAGATTTGGGGGCGCCTGGGTGGCTCAGTGGGTTAAAGCCTCTGCCTTCGGCTCAAGTCATGATCCCAGGGTCCTGGGATCGAGTCCCGCATCGGGCTCTGCTCAGCAGAGAGTCTGCTTCCCCCCTCTCCATCCCCCCTCCAACGTCTGCCTGTCTGCCTACTTGTGATCTCTCTCTCTGTCAAAAAATAAATAAAAATATTTTAAAAAATAAAAATAAAAATACAAGATTTGTGATCACTTTGAAATTCAAAGGCTGCTGACTTGGCTAACTGGAGAGAATATTAATTCCTATCCTTTGCTTTATGTAGATATCACTGTAGGCGCAACACAAATTATTTAGTGTCATAGAATCCAATCTCTTGTTATAATATACCATAGCTTTGTTTCTGCAACACTGCTCTAACTGACTCTGATCAAACATTTTTCAGTTCTGTGCTGGTGGTACATTTGGATGTTTCAAGAAATTGAACTAGAAATGGTCTAAGTCAGAGGCGGAAAAAAAAAAAAGCTAAAGTACGAGAAGGTACAGTTTCATCAATTGTTCTATATCAGCCCTCAATTAAAATGTAAATTTATCCTCTGAGAGGAAAAGAATAAGTTGGTCAACTGAAAATTAGCGATGGAGAAGATGTGCCATGGAGTCAGAAGAGCTGGGGGAGGGAGAAGGAATACATTGCAGCAAATTAACCTTTGAAAGAAGGAAAGCATTTGTGTGATAAATCATACAAAATATAAAACACAGGTCAGACTTACCAAAGTAGTCATTTGAAAACCCATCTGCAAATAAATTTGGAAAAGGATTATGGGAAAGAAAAGTCAATAAAATTATGAACAACATCCAAGAACTGTTTCCTCCCTCATAGAGAAAGGATATAAAGAGACCTCAGGGTGGTACATCTCTTCTTACTAAAACACAAAATAACATTTCTATTTTTAAAATAAGCTCCTTAGTTGCAGCTGAACACACCCGGGGAGACCTCACACAGCCTCTGTGTACATTTCAACAAATTGTCAAAACGTAACACATCCACGTCAGTGTCACCTAGGTCAAGAGGTAGAACATCTCCAAGCCCCAGAAGCCCCTTCAAACCTCCTCCCAGTTACTGCCCCCAACATCCCCCCAGATGTAACTTGTGGACTTTGAAACCACTGAAGTTTCCCTGGTTTTTATGCTTCATATAAATGGTGAGTCTCCCAGAAGAGAAGATACTCTGTCTCTTCTGTCCTGCTTCTTTTTTTGACATTATGTTTGGGAGATTTACCCACGTTGTTTCATGCTGCAGTATGAAACAACTGGTCTTCATGACTCCATGGAAGTCCATTTCGTGGATTTCCAAAATGTAACTATAAGGAGATCAGTGCAGCTGGGGCTTAGACAGGAGCTGGACGGCCAGAGAGCATCACAGGCCTGACCCCTAACACTGAGTCTCCCACTCTCCAGCCCCACCAGGACCTATCTTCCACCAAGACCACCCTTCTGGCTCCAGTGCTCCTGTCTCCCTCCCAGCCTTTGCACCTGGAGCAGCCTCCCAGATGAGTTTCCACAATGGTTGCCTAGCTCTGAAACACCTCTTTTTCTCCCCTTGCTCTCTTGTTGATAAAGGGCTAACTGTCACAATGAGTGAATCTCCAAAAAGAAATGTATCCAACCCTGCCTACATTTTCCCTGTTGAGTTGCTGTCCCAGAGCCCCAAAGAGTCTAGGTGCTCTGCTGATTCTAAAGCTTCTAAGAAATAGGAAAAGACTTCTACTATCCTAAACCTTCCACACTCTGCTGAATTATTTTAAAAAATTAATCAATCCACTGCATGTTCAACCTATCTGGGGTCTTGTGTGCTTTGGGAATCTGGATGCCTATTTTACTTTCGATATTTGGGAGCTTTGGGCCACTTTTTTTTTTAAGATTTTGTTTATTTGAGAGAAAAAGAGAGAGAGAAAGCATGAGATGGGGGAGGGTCAGAGGCTCCTGCCAAGCAGGGAGCCTGATGTGGGGCTCGATCCCAGGACTCCAGGATCATGACCTGAGCTGAAGGTAGTCTCCTAACCAACTGAGCCACCCAAGCTCCTGGTCACTTCTTTAAATAATCTTTCTGCCTCTTGCCTTTTCTCTTTTTCCTTCTGGGACTCCCTTGATGCATAGGCTGTGAAAATCCTGTAAGCTTTCTTTCTTTTTATTTTATTATTATTATTATTATTTACTGAGGCATGACATAATTAAATTGTTAAGGTTAAAGACAAGAGGATTCTGAAAGTAGCAAGAAGATGATCGGTGATTTTCTCAGCAGAAACACTGCAGGCCAGGAGAGGATTGGAGGATATTTTCAAAGTACTGAAAGGAAAAACATACATACATAAAGAACACTGTGCCTGGCAAGACTCTACTTTAAAAACGAAGAGAACATCCTTTCCAGAGAAATAAAAACTAAGGGAGTTTGCCCACACTAGACTTGATATACAAGAAACGATGAAGACAAGATACGTGTCTTCAGACCAATATGAAAAGAAGCAAAAAACAAAAGCAGGAACACACAGGAAGGCATAGATCTTGTTGGTAAGGGAAAATGCCTAGACAAACACAGAATGATGTAATGTGGTGATGGTAGTGTGTGAATTACTTTTAACCCTAATAAAAAGCTAAAAGATAAAAAAAAAAGTGACCAATCCATAATGCATGTATTGAGAGCCCTATGCACAAAGCATGTCGATTGCTGGGGAAGCATTTCATGAGGGTGGGCCTGGATTTGTACATGGTGAGAAAATAGTGCAACATCAAAATGGTCCCAGATCTCACTAGCCAACAGTCTGACTGTGGGGATGGACATGAAGCAGAGTGCCAGAAATGAAGGCCACATTACCACCTGAATAAATGCTACAATGGAAACATCCAGGGTGTTCACCATAGAGACACGGGGGCTGACCTCAAGGGGAGACAATGAGCCTTTTCTGAAGAGGGAGCTCCTGATTTCCCCAAGGGAAGAGTTCCCATCTCCAACTACGGGGAGGTGAGGCAAGCTGAGGATGGGAGGGTGCACTCGGGCTGAGGGCAATGAAAGCACGGAAGGTGCCAAGATGGCAGAAGGAGGATGGCACCTTTGAGGGGGTGAAAACAGGTGAGTGCGACTAAAACAAAGATAGTCTGGGGAGTCTTTCTGAGATGAAAATGGAGGAACCAGGAAAGATACGCTGTGAGGGGGCTTGAAGGCCAGCTTGAGAATTTTAAACTTCAGTGTACACTTCCGGTAATGCCTCAGTAGCTCCTAACAGACCCTGAGGAAGCAAGATGGCCACGGAGGCCTCCGAGATCTAACTAGAAACGGTCGGTGGTGACGTTCATGGCAATACACAAGACACGAAGAAGAGTGGGCTTGGGGATAGAGCAGGTGTCCTCTAAAACAAGCAGAGCATGAGGTATACTGGGGCTCTTCCAGCAGAAACGCCAAGTCGGCTGTTTACTATAGGAGTCAGAGAAAAGCCAGAGCCAGAGATAGACATTTGTAAGACAACTCGATTTAAGGGGTAAAGGAGCTGTGGGGGTTCCACAGATGACATGGAATCGAATAAAAGGTAGGAAGAAAAAGGGACCCAAGATCCACCTTTAGAAATCCCCCAATTTCATGGCCAAGTTGAGTTGGAAATGTCTGTGGAAATAAAGACTGCAAGAATAAAAGAAGCCAGGAGAAGCTTCTCTCACAAAAGGCAACTCCATAGTGATGAAGGGCACAAAATTCCCAAGCTCCTAGAAGCCTCAACTCAAATGCTTTCTTACTGCATTTATCCATAACCTCGTCCTCGCCTGTTCTAAGACTTAACTCTCAGCTCACCCCAAAACTTTGTGTGCCTGACCCCCGCGCCCCCAACATCTAAGAATAGAACCCTACGTGTTCTCACGGTTTAACCTGCTCTTAGCTGTGATCTGGCCAGCAGCACGTCCTCCCCAGCCTCTAAACCCCATCACATGTGACATTCTGCGTCGCCATCCAAAAAGAGTAACAAATATCACATAGTCCACCTACAAGCATAACGTAAGGGCCGGATCTGTCCTTTTAAAAGTGACATAAAGAAGAAGAAAAAAATGCCAGCATCAGCAAGACTGGAGGTCTACAAAAACCCACCTTCAACATGCGAGCGTCCAAGTAAAAGAATCATTTGTAGTCGGCCTTTACTTTGTGAGTTGTTGGGTTTTTTTCCTCTTTAACAATTCAAGGTCTAAATTACTGGCCTGGTGAAATTGTCTGGCTCTGCTTTGAAAGGCCACTGTGACCTACTTACACCCACATATTAGCCTTAACAGAGGGTTTTGAAAACAAGATAAGGCGGCCCACGGAGCAAGGAAATGTGGAGGGAAAGCCACAGCAAGTCGACTATACAAGGTTCTCTCGAAACCCGTCCTCTTCCACCTGCTGCCTCCCTGGTCCTCCATGTCAACTGGGGGCTCCTTGGGGTCCTGTGACCCTCTCAAGGCTCCATGGAGCTATTGCTGTCATAATACTACATCATGATTGAGCTTTTTAAATCTCATTCTCTCACTAATCTGCAGTGGCGCTTTTATGCAATATCAAAGTAGAATATTTGTAATTATCTAGGGGGGAAAGCATTAAGTATTCTCTTGTATAGGCACATGCGTATCTGGAAAACAATAAAGAGTCGAGACCGAATACAGAAGCACATATGAGAATGTAGCTGTCTTCCACTAAAAACATATGCAAAAAAGAAGGGGTAAACCAAGGCCAATCTCTTCCCAAATACTTTTTTGTGTTGTTTTGGAGAATACTGTTCATTTTCCTAGAACTGTGTTATTTATATTTTCATGTAGTCGTTTTATAACTGTTGTCTTTAATAAATGATTACATAAATATTTTTGAAGGATTAGTTTCTAATATTCTCGTATGGTAGATTTTTCTAGAAATAACCCACATACGCAAAGCTCTTTGGGGCCGGGGGCACATGAACCCATTAGATCCCACCTGTCAGCTTTGCTCTGGCCCAGCCTCTGCCAGGCCTTCCTAGCCCACGGAGTGCTTCCAGAATTCTAAAGCCAAACAGCAAAATCCCCCAGCCCACAGTGTGCCGGCTTGATTCATCTGGCATCCCAGCATGCAGGACGTCCCCTGCACACAGACACCCAGAGGACAGACATGAGACCAGGGCTCACACCTCAACCAGCACTGAGGACAGCTGGACGGGCTGTTACAATGTGAATGAACACCTGTACCCCAAGTCTTCCCAGGGCCCCGTCCCACCTCCCCTCCCCTATAGGCATAGCCTCACTCTCTGCCAGTGACCCTGACAATCTGACCCCCAAAGCATCCTGCCCTCAGCATCTTACCCCACTTCTCGGGCTTGCCCGGGGCCCCACCCAGGTTCTGGACCAGTTGTTCTATATTTGGAGTATCCCCATCCCGCCAGAATCCATGGGGTCCCAACACACTCCTCCTTCTCTACCCTCTCTCTGTCCCTTTGCCCACAATCCTCCGACCCAGAAAAGGTAGATTTCAGGATTTTTCTTCCTCTGCTTTATCTTATCTTCCTACTCTGCAGCAACCAGCTTTTGGCAGAGGTTTCAAAGCAGAAGGGCCATCCTTAGAAGCAGGCTGTGCAAGGGGGCATTCTGATTGGGGGTACCAGGCTCAGTGTCTTGAATGGTAAATGAATTTTGAGTGTCCTGAGGCCTCTAATGGATTCTTCCTCACACCTCCTAGTCCAACGACTTTACTACTTGTTTCTCAGTCTTTGGAGAGCTCATCTCTGCAACGGTTCCTAGGCGTTGCTGGGTTTTTCTTTTCCTTCCCTGCTTTGCAATTACATCATTGAGAAGCCAGCAGTTCTGAACTTTGCTACATACCAGAATCACTTTGGGGGGCTTCAGAAAATGCTGGTGCCCGGGAGGAGCCCCATACCATATGTGTCAACCTCAGGGAAAAACCCAGGTCTCAGTAGGACTTCAAGCTCCCCAGAGATGCCAATACACAAGTGATTCCCCACTGTTGGCATCCCACCACTCCATCTCTAAAGTTCCCTGGAGAAAATCATCTTCTCTGCCCATTCTTGCCTTTGGAACCTCCCCTCCGGCTGGCTGGGCCAGTGGAAGCTGGCTTTAGGCTAGGATCAAGAGTCAGGAAGACAGACCTTCTCCAAAAGACTAAGGCCCATTTCTATTTCCTTAACTCTACACTGATAAGGATAAACTGGCCATGGAGCCCCGAATTGATTTGTCTTGTGGTCAGTCCCAGGAGTGTGCAAGGTTGACATGACCACTGATGGTGTACTCATCAAGGCAGCAAGCCCCACATCAGAATCACCTGGCCAGCTTTTAGAAAGTATTGAAGCTTGCATCTGTCCCTAGACCAAATCCACAGGCTTTCTGGAAGGAGATCTGGAGAGTAGGATTTTTAATGTCCCCAGATAATTCTCGTGTGCAGCGAGAATAAGAATCACTAAGCCTAGGGTGTCAGGTCCCCTCCTGCCTTCCGCTTCAAATATGGTGATGCCTTGGTTGGCCTGGCTTTCCATTTCCCGCTTTCCCCTGACCCTCATCTCATAGGCCACCTGAGCCACCTGGGCTTTTGTCTGTGAGTCCTGTATCACCCCAGTCCCAGCTGAGGCCCCATCTCTAAGCTCTGTAACTCAGATGAGTGTTGATCTTTAACTATAAGCTCCTAGGGGCACCTGGGTGGCTCAGTCTCAGTCACCTCAGTCAAAGGTGTCTGCCTTTGGCTCAGGTCATGATCTCGGGGTCCTGGGATCGAGTCCCCCATCAGGCTCTCCACTCAGCAGGGAGTTTGCTTCTCCCTCTGACCCTCCCCTTCTCGTGCTCTCTCTTTCTCTCTCATTCTCTCTCTCTCAAATAAGTAACAATCTTCAAAAACGCAAGAAAGAAATCCAAATGGCATAAAAGTGTGTAACAAGGATACCGCTCACTTCCCACTCTGGTTCCCTAGCCCTTCCCCAGAAGGAAGGGATTCTAGACAAATGCATGTTCCTGTTTGTACATCTGTGCCCTGAGGGACTGTACCATTTTGTAAAGAGAATATAGATTCCTAAGACCTGTCTGCTGCCTAAGACTCTGGGAGGGAGAGAAGGAGAGTCCCATGAATCTGTCTTTTTAAAAGCTGCTCCGGGGTCAAAGGTCAGATGGGTCTGAGAGGTGCCACAGGCAGCCACCCCTCACATGGCCTTCAAGCACTTAAGGAACTTTGAGGTATAATAAAAAGTGACAAGACAGCTCCCAATATCGAAGAGCGGGAAGGAAGTGAGGATGGTCATTGTTAGTATCGGTACCGGAGCAGGCATAATGGACTGAACTGTGTCCTCCCCCACATTCATATACTGAAGCCCTAACCCCCATAACCTCAGAATATGACTGTCTTTGGAAGTGAGGGCTTTAAAGATTTTATTTATTTATTGGACAGACAGAGATCACAAGTAGGCAGCAAAAGGCAGGCAGAGAGAAAGGGGGAAGCAGGCTCCCCGCTGGGCAGAGGGCCCGACGCGGGGCTCCATCCTAGGATCCTGGGATCATGACCTGAGCTGAAGGCAGAGGCTTTAACCCACTGAGCCACCCAGGCGCCCCGGAAGTGAGGTCTTTAGAGAGGTAATTAAATTAAAACAAAGTCTCTAGTAAGGGCCCTAATACAATCGGATCGGTGTCCTTACCAGAAGAGGAAATAGGAGGCAGGGAGGCTACAGGACACAAAGAGAAGGCAGCCACAGCACACCACAGAGAGAAGCTGGGAAGAAACCAAAGCTACTGACACCTTAGTCTTGGACTTCAAGCCTCCAGCATGGGAAGAAATATATTTCTGTTGTTCAAGGCACAGAGTCTGTGGCATTTGGTTATGGCAGTCCCAGCAGACCGGCACAAGTAAGTTAACTTCATTCCACTCTGATCACATGGAGATACGAAGGCTCGAAACAGAGCTGCTGGACCGCACAGACCCCTAAAATGATGTCATCCGCCTCCACGCCAGGAGCCCCCCTAGGTGGTGAAACCGCTTCACAGCAGGTTTCTTTGTGCCGTTCGTTGACATAGTGCATTTTTTGGCCAAGCTACAAAGCAAAGTTGCCGTAGACTGATCTCGACCCCCAAAACACGACAGTAACGTTTGCAGGCTTGCTGCATGAGGTTCCAGGTTTTTCTTTCCTTCTTTCATTCATTCATTTATTTATTTGACAGACAGAGATCACAAGCAGGCAGAGAGGCAGGCAGAGAGAGAGGGAGAAGCAGGCTCCCGGGATCAGGACCCCAGCCAAAGGCAGAGGCTTTAACCCACTGAGCCACCCAGGCGCCACCCCCCCCCCCCACTTTCTTAACGGGGGCTTTGCTGCTTCAGGATCCTGGGGGGGGGGGGGGCCCCCGGATGGGGCGGGCCAGGCAGGGGGAGGGGAGCAGGGGAAGGGGGAAGAGGGGTGGAGGGGAGGGGGGGAAGTGGGAAGGGGAAGAGGGGTGAGGCGCAACCGCACAAAGGCTCCCCGGAGCCGGGACTACCCCTCCAGTGCGGGTGGTAAGCTAACGCACAAGGAAGGGGCGCACGGTTTCCTCTCTGCTCCGAAAGCAGACCTGGCTTTGATCAATAAGCTATTATACATATGATGCCCAGTTGCGAGAGAAAATAACTTCTGTTTCAGAGGAAGTGGCACAAGATGAAGGCACCACGTAGCCTTTGAAGGTCAGCACGCCCCGTGGTGCTGGGGGGGGCGGTAGTCCACGTGCACCCTGGTGGGTGAGCCCAGCGGAGGGCAGTCTGGCTGGTTACTGGAATGGCTCTGCTTGAAAAACCTATAGAAGGCAAAATTTTCTTTGGAATCAGGGCAACAGTCAACTTTGATTTTTTTTTTTTCTTCCCAAAAAACTCTTGGAGGTGAACAGTAACTATTACAGATCTGTTCTCCTGCAAATCCGATATATGCAACACGTCCTTACGGGCATCCTCTTAACAGGGCTGCCCCAACCCACCAGCTTTTTATTACACTGTCTGGAACACTCCTAAAAATATTTCATCAGAGACAGTACCACACTGGGTATGTGCCAGCTTATTTAAATTACAGCTCTAGAGGCATCAGCTACCCCCAATAAAAAAAAAGAAATGGAGAGTCCCGCAGGGGTTGATGGAGCCACAATCAGCAAGCCAGAACTCCAGCAGGACTGCTAGGAGGGGGTCTGCTCCCTGGATCTCAATCACTGACCTGTACTGTGCCTATTAGCATCTGCAGTGGGTCTTTATTGGTAAAGATGGTGACCTCTGGAACCTCCATGATGAATGTCAGAATCAGATTCTCTTTGGCAAAATTAAAAGTCTTCAAGCTATGGGCACTGGTGAAAATATTCAGAACTGTCCCCACTGTTACACAGAATACATGAATCCACAGTGGTCTGTTGTCACCCCCCCCCCCTTAGGAATGGGGTAAGGACTGGGGTCCCTCAGCATCCTGGGTATGGCCACCAGGGATGGGTGTTTCTGGTGGTCAGAGGTGATTGTAAAGGAAGAGCCTGCCTCTGGCAAGCTGCTGTATCCTTCTCTAGTTAGACCAGAACACCCACAGCTTAGAGAACTGAGACGTCATGGATCTAACGGAACAGATTGGGTCTTGGGTCTCTTGCCAATATCTAGCAAATATCCGCACAAGATCAAGGAGCATCTACTCTGAGACCCACATTCATTAGAACCTGGCCTTGAGGTTTTAAGAGAATAGCTAACTTGTAGCCACCTTTAACATTTTCAGGGCTCCATCACCTATGCCCCCCACCCCCTGCAAAAACCTAATTGGCTTAGGTCAGTTTACAAAACATAACCATTATTATTCTCCAAACCTGTTAGACCTTTCCAAGCCCTTCCATGTTACTTGCCCTCCCTTCTCTAGCTACTGATCCAAATCTAGATCCAAATCCCCTCAGCCCCTTCTTTCTACAGAAAGTCTTCCTCACCTAATGTCTTACTTCACTCCCAGCAAAGAAATCTTGTCATCTTCCCATGACCTTTCTGGCAGTCTTTCTAGGTCTAAGCTCTTCAAGCTGATCGTCTAAGTACTTTGAAGACAAGGGTCTCATTTTCTACGCTTGCTAATTATTTTGCATGTACCTAAACAACGAACCCAATTCCATGAACGCCAAAGTGCTTGCCAAATGTATCCATTGCTTTTGTGCCTACTGTGGGCATGGTGACTTCAAGGCAAAGAAGGGAGACCACAGCTTGGCTCTGATCCCCAAGAAATGATCCAGAAAGAGCATGGACACAGGTTTCAAAAAGACTGGCCTCAATCAATCTCTCTCTCTCATTGAAGTATGGTTGAACACAATCTACATTAGTTTCCCGTGTACAACATAATGATTTGACCACGCTATATGCTAGACTATGGTCACCATAAGTGTAGGTACCATCCGTCACCATCCAATGCTATTGGAATACTGTTGACTATATTCCTTATGCTGTCCCTTTCATCCCTGTGCCTGATTTATCTCCCACTTGTATCTCCCACTCCCCTTCACCCATTTTGACCATCACCCCCACCCCCTTCCCTTTGACAACCATCAGTCTATTCCCCATATTAATGGGCCTGTTTCCAATTTTTTATTTGATTTGTTGTTCATTTGTTTTATTTTTTAGATTTCACGTGAGTGAAATCATATGGTATTTGTCTTTCTATGAAAAGACAGATCTCTTAATGAGCCTGTGCATTTACTCATTTTATAGTGAAAACATCTGCATTATTGAATTTCTGGAACACCAGAAAAGGTGGCTACTTCCCCAGAAGGCTAAGGGTGGTCTCAAATTTTCCTTCAGCTAATTATTCAAAGGGAACTAATGTGGTGTTTTCTAAAGATTTGGAATCAGTGGGTTCAAGTTAATAATCCACCACCATATATGTAACTTTGGGCAAATTGTTTTATTTCTTTGAGCCTCCAGGAACTCATTTTATAAAATGGAAATTCTGTTTATCCAAAAGGCTCATTGTGAGGACTGAACAGTAAAGTGCTCTATATATTCTAGAATGCTATACGAGTGTAAGGCTTTGTTATTTGTAAATTCACTTCTTTATGGTCTCCAAAATAACTCCTTTCAGTCACAAAAGTTCATTGGACTTTCCCAAAGAAACTAGAATCTTTAAATAAAAAGCAAAAGAATTGAGTTCTAAAATTCCCTTCTTGAGTTAAAAACGCTGCATTTCAGACTTTTTATTAAAATAGATGGTGAATACAGAACTTCCCACAGACTTGCTATCTTACACCTGAGGCTTGTTCGCTTCTTTTCAGAGGAGGGAGAGCGGTAATCAATTAGAAGCCGTACAGGGTTTCTCTCCGTCGGCAGTCTGGGTAATTTGGGGAGTGTGAGGTTCTAAAGCAAGAATGTTGACCTCAGCTGCCTTCAGGTAGACCGACCTGCTCTCACTTTATCTGCTAGGACGCAAACTGCATTTCCATCCCTGGAACTCGGAAAGGCAATAAATAACTTTCTTGGAATGACAAAGTGGGCACGTATTGTAACTTTGCTTCCAGACAAGTTTGAAGAGACCATACATTCCCATCCTTAGGAGGGTTCCTTTTGTACTGAATTAACATTAGAAAGAAGTCATTCGACTGTATTAAGCATGTTTCTCCCACTTTAGTAGACCACACAGCTCAAAATCTGCCAGGAAGATGATGAAAGCAAGGAAATAATTTATCCGAAGGGAAAGAAAGATAAAATCACTAGGAGCCTGCAGACTAAAGAACCCATTTTCGGTTTTAGATTGACATATAAACACAACAGTCGGAGACAAAACGCGGGTGAAGGACGTATCTTCAACGTACTGCTTCAAATTTTAACTTTAATTAATTCTCTGAATTTCATAACAATGTATTTCTAATTACACAGGGACCTGCTTCAGAATTCCAAGTAGGACCGTCACCATTCAGTCGTCCTTGTGTTTCCAGTGACTAAGTTTTTAATGATCAATACATATCTCATCTTGGGTTAATTACATAGGCTAATTGTCCTGGCCTAACAATCGTTCATAACAATCTGATCTTTTTTGAAAGATTTATTTGCTTATTTGAGAGAGAGAGAGCAAAGCAGAGGGGCAGAGGGAGAGGGAGAGAGACTCTCAAGCCGAGTCCATGCTGAGCTCGGGGCTAGATCTAAGGACACTGAGGTCAGGACTTGAGCCAAAACCAAGAGTCCAAAGCTTAACCAGCTGGACCACCCAGGCGCCATTGATTTTTTTAAACTCTAAAATAACCACATCTGAAAAATATACACCCCCAAATTCAGTGTATCTGTCTTAGTGTTTTCCAGAAGGATAGAATCAATAGGAAACATATAGATATAGACGAGGACATTCTTTAGGAGTTGACTCACATGATTCTAGAGGCTGAGAAGTCCCACAGTCCACCATGTACAGCTAAAGACCCAGCAAAGCCCATGGAGTCTTACGGCTTGAGAACCAGGAACCCCAGAGTCAGAAAGTAGAAGAAGGTGGACGTCTCAGCTGAAGGAGAGGGAGACAGAATGCACCCTTCCTCCACCTTTTCCCTTTTGGGGGGCCCCTGATGGATTGGGTAGGCCCCCACTCCCGCATTGGTGAGGGGGATCTTCCCTCAGTTTACTGACTCAATGGCTAATCTCTTCCAGAAACAACTTCACAGACACATCCAGAAATCATGTTTTACCAACCATCTGGGCTTCCCTTAGCCCAGTCAAGTGGAAACATAAAACTTACCACCACAATATCCCTTATTACCAACAGGAAAATGTGGGAGTGAGACATTCATGGGGGAACCTGCTTTTCAGAGTACCTATCACTTTGTGTCACAATAATCCAATCTTATCCTCAACTCTTGGCTCTGGGAGAAGAGGGAATTCCTTGAGCAAGAGAAGCACGGTGGAAACCATATGTGTGTGTGGTTTTGACAACGCTCTTCAACTCAAGCTTGACTCTTGCTTGATGCTGATGGCCTCTAGTGATGAGAAGGGCAAAGGGGCCCCCTTCCGTGCAGCCTTGCTCCCACCAGATGACACATTACCACGAGCAGGTTGCAAACTCTATTCTGCCACACACATGGATGTTTCTTGGCCAGCAGGCACGAAATGCTGTTCCTGTGAGCTCAGTTGTTGAGGCACTCCCTGAGTACCTTGTGGGATCTGGACACAGAAGTCTCCATTGAGAGGTAGGAAGCAGCGTGCAGCAGAGCCCCAGACTAAGGGCAACACTCCAAGGGCACACACATATCCTGCCAGCCCCTCCAAATTCCTGCACCCTTGTCCATGGAAGGGCAGAGGGGGACTCCGCAGAGGATTCCCAAAGGACACGTTCCAATTATTGTGAGCACCACTTACTCCAGGAGGAAAAGTCATCTCCAGAAACCCTTCCCTAATTAACAAATCTCCAACACAGAGAATTGCAGATGAAATTGGGTGACGATGTGGGGGCAGAAGGAGCTGAACTATGAATTCCTGTCTAGCATCTTTAGATGCTAACCGTGCCCCTCTACAGGGTCCTCTTTGGGACACTGTAAAGTCTAATTAGCACCCCTAGGATAAAGAGTGAAACTAACTAACCCCTCACGTAACTATTTCACACCATTGGTGCTGGAGTATTTTAAAGGAAAATTACAGGGTGTATGACCAGTGAAGCATTCAGAGGGACAGGCATGACCAGTCCACTAATTTCTCTGCTCCACTCCCTTTCATGTGGTTCCAAACTAGAGCACCAGGAGGGATTTCTTTTCCTTCTCCTAGTTTAAAGACAAAACAGTAAAATAGCTAGATATGGAAATTTTAAATAAGCAGTCACCTCACAATAGAAAAATACTGGGGGGGGGGGACGGTCTAAGTAAATTGTTTTGAAAACAGTGTGCATTATAAGTGCTTTTCTCTGATGATGTTCCAGAAAAGACTCACCTAATTACCTTATAACTTCAAGGGCTTTTATGCAAGTAACAGTCAAAGCTGAAATCCCTGGACAGAGCCCAAGTGGCCAGGACATCGTCGGAAGCTGGTCCCCAGCCCAGAGTCCACTTCTAAAGCGGTCAGTGGGCTTCACTCTGCTTTCGTATCAAACGAAGCATCATATCCCAGAAAACGCGGCCCACCCGCAGGGCAGAGTCCAGGTGATTAACACAAGACAAAGGGTATGTTTCATCGTGTGTAAGTTATCACTCAAAACTTTAAGAGGCGCTTGCTCGAAGGGTTTTAACTTGTGTCAGGAAGAACAGTGCTGGCGGTGCTTAGCCTCCATGGAACTATCCATCAGGGACGGACCCTGCTTGAGGAACACGTCTACCCAGAACTCAGGCTCCATACTTCACATCTGATGGCAGGTGTGCAAGTTTTCCACACACGAAGCCATCCTCCAGCACCAGCAGGGGTAGACCGCACAGGTTAAGGGCTCAATCCCACAAGACTGTCCCCACTTGAGACGTGAATTGTACATAAAGGGTTCCCAAGTTTTCTACAATCTCAGTCCAACTTGGCTGCAAATCAGAGGTTCTTATGTCCCCTCCATGAATTTGATCATTTGCTAAAATGACTCACAAAACTCAGGGAAATGCTTACATTTACCAGTTCATTACACAATATAGGATATAATAAAGGATACAAATGAACAGCCATATGAAGATATACATAGGTCGGGGGATGGCCTGAATGCAGGAGTTTCTGTCCCCATAGAGTTGGGGTGTACTACCTTTCTGGAATATGTATGTGTTTGCCAGCCTGGAAGATTCCCAAACCCCATACTATTGGGATTTTTACTGAGGCTGCATCTTACAGGAATGACCGATTTTTAACTCTATTTCCAGTGCCTCTCCCCTCATAGACAATGGAGAGAGGAGCTAAAAGTTCCAAGCTTCTGATCATCGCTAGATCTCTCTGGTGACCAGCGCTCATCCAGGAGCCCATCAAGACTCAAGTCATCAGAACAAAAGACATTCTATCATCCAGGGAATTCCAAGGGTTTTAGAAGCTCAATGTCAAACCTCTTATCACTCAGGAAATTGTAAGGTCTTAGGAGCTCTGTGCCAGGAACTGGGGTCAGAGACTAAATATTAAAAGAAAAGATTCTCCTGGCACCTTTATTTAGAGGGGTTTTAGAAGCTCTGTGTCGAGAACCAGGAATACAGACCAGTATCTGCATATCATCTTATTTCATGAAGACACTGGGGATTGAAGTGGTCTAGGAGTCCAGGATGGCAGAGGAGTAGGAGACCTTAATTTTGCCTCAGGAATTCAGCTAGATAGCTATCAATTCATTCTGAACACCTGCAAACTCAACCAGACATCTAAGGAAAGAACAGCTGCAATTTTCTACAAATAGAAAAGCGACCACTTTCCACAAGGTAGGAGGTGCTGAGAAGCAAATATGAGGTGCTATATGGGAAGATAAACGCCACGGGGAGGGACCCTTCGTCAGGTGGCTACTGGAAAGCACTATAGCAGCAGAATGCAAAATCAGAACTTATAGAAGTCTGCTCCAGAGAGGGACATCTCTGCCTGAAAGGCACCCAGGTGGTGAAGTGGGGAGGAATCCTAGATAGGACAGTGTGGTCTCAGGATTCCCTGGGATCCTGGGGGGCCTGAGTGTGGCAGAGCTCCAGGCATCAGAGCAGGGAAACAGGCTGCTATTAGTGAGCCCAGGAGTGTGCTCTCAGCTAGAGGTTGCCATAAGCCCCAAGCTGCTGCACGATGGGGTAACTTCTCTCCAAGCAGGGGCCCAACAAACAGCAGAAAGTAAGACCTCCCTTCCTCCCTGGGGAGGAGCAGCATGGGAGCACACTGCATGAGTCTGCTGGGTTTGGAGACTCGAAATGGGGTCATGTGCCTGAGTGGAGTTGCTGGGTCACAAACTGGGTGAGCACAGAGAGTGGCCAGAGACCAGGAGACAGGAATGATTGACTGCATTTCCCTGAGGGTGCACTAGCTTTTAGCTCCAGGACAGAGACTGGGAGGCCGCCATTTTTATTCTCGTCCTCTCAAGCTGTACTGAAATCGTTCAGGGAACAAAAGCCACAGAGAAAGAATCCGAGCAGATTACTTACCTGGCCCCAGCAAGGGCAGTACCACTCAGCCCTGGGACAAAGATACCCGAGAATCAGTGAAACAGGGCCCCTCAAAAGATCACCAAGAACATCTGGCCAATGCTAACTTTACCAATCACACAGAACTGCAAAACTCCAACGATAGGGTAAAATAGTGTATAGAATTCATGGGCTTTTTCCCATGATTCTTTAATCTTCCAGTTTTCATTTTTTCTCTTTCCTTTTTCAACCAATTTCTTATCAATTCTTTTTTAAAGTCTTTTTTAATTTTAATTTTTATAATTACATTCTATCTTTTCATTGTATTTAAATTAATTTTATTTTTGTATAGACATAAGTTTTCCCTCTTTACATTCTGGGATGTAGTTTCTTCTAACAAACAGACCAAAATACACCCAGGATCTACAGTATTGCTCTATTCTCTTGACCTACCTGATCATATTTTCTCTTTTTTTTTTTCCTTTTTTTTTTTAGTTAGTCTTTTAAAATTTACAGTTACATTCTATCCTCTCAATGTATTTAACTATATATATTATAACATATATATATCATATATATATAATAAATCTCTCTGGTGACCAGCCCCCATACACACACACACACACATATATAAAGTTTTTCTTTCTTCACAATTTTGGGATGTAGTTTCTTCTAAGAAATAGACCAAAACACACCCAGGATATACTGTATTCCTCTGTTCTGTTCACCTGCTGTTTAAATTCCTTCTTTTCTGTTTCTTTTTTTGTTTTTTTTTGTCTTAATTTTCATTTTTACAGTTATAGTTACTCCTTCCATTGTATTTAACTTTACTTTTGTACATATACAGTTTTTATTTCTTTACAATTTTGAGATCTAGTGTTCTAACAAACAGGCCAAAATACCCACATGATCCAGTGTATTGCTCTGCTCTGCTCACTAATTATATTCCTTTTTAAAAATTTTTTTTTCAGTTTTGTGTCTTTCCTGATTTGTTTGGTGTATATTTCTCTGGGGTCATTGTTGCCATTTTAGTATTTTGTTCACTCATTCATCTATTCTTCTCTGGACAGAATGACAAGATGGAAAACTCACCTCAAAAAAGGGAACAAGAGGCAGTACTGACTGCCAAGGACCTAATCAGTATGGATGTAAGTAAGATGTAGGAACTAGAATTCAGAATAATGATTATAAAAATATTAGCTGAACTTGAAAAGAGCATAGAAGACATTAGAGAATCCCTTTCTGGAGAAATAAAAGAACTAAAACCTAATCAAGATGAAATCAAAGAGGTTATTAATGAGATGCAATACAAAAATGGAGGCTCTAGCCACTAGGATAAATGAGGCAGAAGAAAGAATGTATGATACAGAAGACCAAACAATGGAGAATACAGAAGCTGAGGAAAAAGAGAGATAAGCAACTACTGGATCATCAGAGGAGAATTTGAGAGATAAGTGATACCATAAAGGGAAACATATTAGAATCATTGAGATCCCAGAAGAAAAGGAAAGAGAGAGAGGAGGCAGAAGGTATACTGGAGCAAATTATAGTGGAGAACTTCCCTAATATGATGAAGGAAACAGGCATTCAAGTCCAGGAGGCACAGAGAACCCCTCAAAATCAATAAAAATAGTTCAACATATAATAGTGAAAGTTGTAAATCTCAGAGACAAAGAAAAAATTCTGAAAGCAGCTTGGGACAAGAGGTCCATTACCTACAAGAGTAGAAACATTAGACTGGCAGCAAACCTATCCACAGAGAACTGGCAGGCCAGAAATGACTGACATAATATATTTAGGGTGCTAAATGAGAAAAAGTATGCTGCCAAGAATACTTTATCCAGCAAGGATGTCATTCAAAATCAAAAAGGGAGATAAAAGGCTTCCAGAACAAACAAAGACTAAAAGAATTTGTGATCACTAAACCAGCCCTGCCAGAAATAATAAAGGGAATCCTTTAAGCAAAGAGAGAGACCAAAAGTAACATAAGCCAGAAAAGAACAGAGACAATATATAGAAATAGTGACTTTACAGATAATACAATGGCACTAAATTCATATCTGTCAATGGTTACTCTGAATGTAAATGGGTTAAATGCCCCAATTAAAAGACACAGGGTATCAGTTTGTATAAAAAAGCAAGACCCATCCATATGCTTGTCTGCAAGAGACATTTTAGACCCAAAGACACCTCCAGATTGAGAGTGAGGGGGTGGAGAACCATGTACCATGCTAATGGACATCAAAAGAAAGCTGAGATAGCAATCCTTATATCAGACAAATTGGATTTTAAACCAAAGACTGTAATAAAAGATATGGAAGGATACTATATCATAACTGAAGGGTCTATCCAACAAGAAAATCGAACAGTTGTAAATATTTATGCCCCTAACATGGGAGCAGCCAAATATATAAACCAATTAACAATAAAATTAAAGAAACACATTGATAATAATACAATAATAGTAGGGGACTTTAACACCCCACTCATTGCAATGGACAGATCATCTAAGCAGAAGATCAACAAAGAAACAAGGACTTTGAATGACACACTGGGCTAGAAGAACTTCACAGATACAGTCAGAACATCCTATCCCAAGCAACAGAATACATGTTCTTCTCAAGTGCACATAGAACATTCTCCAGAGTTAAAAAAAAAAAAAAAAAAAGGACATTCTCCAGAATAGATCACATACAAGGTCACAAATCAGGTCACAGCCAGTACCAAAAGATTGGGATCATTCCCAGGGTGCCTGGGTGGCTCAGTCTGTTAAACATCTGCCTTCAGCTCAGGTCATGATCCCTGGGTCCTGGGATTGAGTCCCACATGGGGCTCCCTGCTCTGTGGGGAGTCTGCTTCTCCCTCACCCTCTGCCACTCCCTCAACTTGTGTACTCTCCCTCCCTCTCTCATAAATAAGTAAAACCTTTTCAAAAATGGGATCATTTCCTGCATGGATGCTTTGAAACTTGAACTCACTCACAAGAGGAAATTTGGAAAAAACTCTAATACATGGGGCCTAAAGAGTATCCTACTAGAGAATGAATGGATCAACCATGTAATTAAAGAAAGATTTTTTTTTAATTTTAAAGAGGAATTTTAAAAGTTCATGGAAATAAATGAAAATGAAAACACAACTGTTTAAAACCTTTTGGATGCAGCAGAAGCAGTAGTAAGAGGGAAGTATATAGCAATACAAGACTTTCTCAAAAACAAGAAAGGTCTCTAGTACACAATTTAACCTTCCTCCTAAAGGAGCTGGAGAAAGAATGGCAAATAAAGCCTAAACCCAACAGGAGAAGAGAAGTAATAAAGATTAGGGCAGAAACCAAGGAAATAGAAACCAAATGAACAGTAGAACAGATCAACGGTACTAGGAGATGGTTCTTTGAAAGAATTAATAAAATTGATGAACCCCTGGCAAGACTTATCAAAAAGAAAATATAAAGGATCCAAATAAATAAAATCAAGAATGAAGGGGGAGAGATCACAATTAATACCAAAGAAATACAAACAGTTATAAGAACATATTGTGAGCAACTCTATGCCAACAAATTAGGAAAGCTGGAAGAAATGGATGCATTCCTAGAGACATATAAACTACCAAAACTGAAACAAGAAGAAATAAAAAAGCTGAACAGACCCATAAACAGCAAGGAAACTGAGGCAGTAATCAAAAATCTCCCAAAAAACTAGGGTCCAGGGGAATTCTAACAAACATATAAAGAAGAATTAATACCTATTCTTCTGAAGTTGTTTCAAAAAATAGAAATGGAAGGAAAACCTCTAAACTCTTTTTTAAAGATTTTATTTATTTATTTGACACAGAGAGAACAGGCAAGAGAGAGAGAGAGAGAGAGAGAGAAAGCACAAGCAAGAGGAATGGCAGGCAGGAGAGAAGCAGGCTCCCCATTGACCAAGGAACCTGATATGTAGGGCTCGATCCCAGGACCCTGAGCCAAAGGCAGCTGCTTAACCGACTGAGCCACCCAGTTGCACCTTAAACTTTTTATGAGGCCAGCACTACTTTGATCCCAAAATCAGACAAAGGCCCCACCAAAAAGGAGAATTACAGACCAATATCCTTGATGAACATGGACGCCAAAATTTTCACCAAGACATTAGCCAATAGGATCCAGTACATTAAAAATAATACTGACCACAACTCTGTGGGATTTATTCCTGGGCTGCAAGGTGCTTCAACATCCACAAATCAATCATTGTGATACATTACATTAATAAAATAAAGGGCAAGAACCATATGATCTTCTCAATAGATGCAGAAAAAACATTTGACAAAATACAGCATCCTTTCTTGATTAAAACTCTTCACAGTGTAGGGACAGAGGGAACATACTTCAATATCATAAAAGCCATCTATGAAAAGCCCACAGCAAATATCATACTCAATGAGGAAAAACTGAGACATTTTCCCCTAAGGTCAGGAACACAGCAGAGATGTCCACTATCACCACTGCTGTTCAACACATTACTAGAAGTCCTAGCCTTAGCAATCAGACAACAAAAAGAAATAAAAGGCATCTGAATCAGCAAAGAAGTCAAACTCACTCTTCACACATGACATGATACTCTATGTGGAAAACCTAAAAGACTCCACCTCAAAATTACTAGAACTCATATAGGAATTCAGCAAAGTGGCAGGATATAAAATCAATGCACAGAAATCAGTTGCATTTCTATGCACTAACAATGAGACAGAAGAAAGAGAAATTAAGGAATCGATCCCATTTACAATTTCACCCAAATCCATAAGGTACCTAGGAATAAACCTCACCAAAGAGGGAAAGAATCTGTAATCAGAAAACTATACAACACTCAGGAAAGAAATTGGGGAAGCCACAGAGAAATGGAAAAATGTTCCATGCTCATGAATTGAAAGAACAAATATTGTTAAAATGTCTGTGCTACCTATAGTGATCTACACATTTAATCCAATCCCTATCAAAATACCCATCGATTTTTTTCACAGAGCTAGAACAAACAATCCTAAAATTTGTATGAAACTAGAAAAGAACCAATAGCCAGAGTAATGTTGAAAAAGAAAACCAAAGTGGGGGACAATTTCAGACTTCAAGCTCTATGACAAAGCTGTAACATCAAGATGGTGTGGTTGTGGCACAAAAAAAGACAGATAGATCAATGCAACAGAGTACAGAACCCAGAAATGACCCCTCAACACCATGGTCAACTAATCTTCTACAAAGCAGGAAAGAATATCCAATGGAAAAAAGACAGTCTCTTCAACAAATGGTGCTGGGAAAGTTGGACAGCAGAAGAATGGACAATTTCCTTACACTGCACACAAAAATAAACTTCAAATGAATGAAAGACCTCAATGTGAAACAGGAATCCATCAAAATCCTTGAGGAGAACACAGGCAGTGGCCACTGTGACCTCAGCCACAGCAACTTCTTGCTAGACAAGTCTCTAAAGGCAAGGGAAACAAAGGAAAAAATGAACTATTGGGACTTGATCAAGATAAAAAGCTTTTGCACAGCAAAGGAAACAGTTGACAAAACCAAAAGACAATTGACAAAATGGGAGAAGATATTTAAAAATGTCTTTATCAGATAAAAGACTAGTGTTCAAAAATCTATAAAGAACTTATAAAACTTAATGCCCAAAGAACAAATAATCGAATCACAAAATGGGCAGAAGACATGAACAGACATTTCTGCAAAGAAGACATACAAATGACCAACAAACACATGAAAAAGTGCTCCACATCACTGAGCATCAGGGAAATACAAATCAAAACCACAGTGAGGGGGCGCCTGGGTGGCTCAGTCGTTAAGCGTCTGCCTTCGGCTCAGGTCATGATCCCAGGGTCCTGTGATCGAGCCCCGCATCAGGCTCCCTGCTCGGCGGGAAGCCTGCTTCTGACTTTCCCACTCCTGCCTGTGTTCCTTCTCTCGCTATGTCTTTCCCTATCAGATAAATAAAAATAAAAAAAAAATCTTTAAAAAAAAAAAAAGACCACAGTGAGATACCACCTCACACCAGTCAGAATGCCTAAAATTAACAAGTCAGGAAATCACAGATGTTGGCGAGGACGTGGAGAAAGAGGAACCCTCCTACACTGTTCATGGGAATGCAAGTTGGTGCAGCCACTCTGGAAAACAGTATGGAGGTTCCTCAGAAAGTTGAAAATAGAGCTACCCTACAACCCAGCAGTTGCACTATTAGGGATTTACCACAAATATTAAAATGTAGTGATCTGAAGGGACACCTGAACCCCAATGTTTATAGCAGCAATATCCACGATAGCTAAACTATGGAAAGAGCCCAGAAGTCTATTGACAGATGAATGAATAAAGAAGATGTGGTGTGTGTGTATGTGTGTGTACATTGTATGTGTGTGTCTGTGTGTGTACAATGGAACACTACTCAGCTGCCAGAAAAAAGCCAGAAAAATGAAATCTTGCCATTTGCAATGATGTGGTTGGAACTAGAGGCTACTATGCTAAGAGAAATAAGTCAATCAGAGAAAGAAAATTATCATATGATCTTACTCATATGTGGACTTTAAGAAACAAAACAGAGGATAATAGGGGAAAACAAGACAAAAGTAGAGAGGGAGACAAACCATAAGAGACTCTTAATCATAGGAAACAAACTGAGGGTTGCTGGAGGGGAGGAGGGGAGGGGGACGGGGTAACTGGGTGATGGACACTAAGGAGGGCACATGATACAATGAGTACTGGGTGTTACATAACACTAATGAATCACTGCATCCTAGATCTGAAACTAGTAATACATTGTATGTGAATTAATTGAAGTTTTAAAAATAAAAACAGCACTTAGTGTAAAACAAAGAAAAGGAAATGGTCCAAAAAATTCTTCTTAGAGAAGATGGCAGGACTTGAAGCTGGCGCAGAGAGGAGAGCATCCACCTGAATAAAGAGATGGCAGAAGTAAAGACAGGCACAGACAAGGGCATTTGCTCATATGGAGAGCACTATGGCCCGAGGTGAACGTAGGTGCCAGGAAACAGTGAGAAAGAATTATCAACAATCTCTAGTCTTCACACAGAAGATCTGGAATATTGGGTGGAGTTTATATTTGGTCCTGTATGTGATGGGGGCAACTGAAAACCCTTTAAAGTGCAGTGTACATGATGAATGGGGTATTTAATGAATAAATTTTCCTGTGGTAAGAATGATTTGGATGGGACAAAGACAGAAAGCTGGGCAACTGTGGGAAAACAATTTCAATTATTCAAGCATGAAGTGATGTGGGTCCACATCACACATGGGGGCAGTGAGACTGGAATCAAATTGTTCTATTCTTTTGCTGGAGAAGAAAAGAAAAGTACAACTAGCCTAGAAAAGTAGCTTTGGCAGGTGCCTCATATAATAGATTGTCCTTCACTTATCTCACCTGTGGTTTTTTTTGCTCTAACTGACCACCGAATAATTGCACTGGCACCAACCCATTTATCATCTTCCCAAGTCCAATCCAGCGGACCTGAACTGAATGAAAGGATTTCAGAACTGGCGGACCCACTGGACTGCAAGTTTGCATTCCTGCTAATATTCCATTGCCATTTGGCATTACCACTGTCTCCCAGATATCACCAGCAATGTATGCCAAGACATCACAGCTGACACCTGGGGTATCCCCAACATAGCTGAATGACTCTTCCATTTGTATGTCATTGAATACCATGCTCTACTCTTTAGAATTACCAAGGATCCATGAGGTTGTAAGATCTCTATTATGAATTTCTTTTTTTAAGATTTTATTTACTTATTTGTCAGAGAGAGAGAGCACAAGCAGGGGGAGAGGCAGGCAGAGGCAGAAGCAGGCTCCCCACTGAGCAGAGTCCAATGAAGGACCTGATCATGACCTGAGCGGAAGGCAAATGATTAACCGGCTGAGCCACCCAGACGTCCCTCTATGATGAACTTCTTAATCATAAGTTTATTATGTAAGTGGATGCTCCCTAAGCAGATATGAACTAAGTGTAGCAACTGCTCCTAGAGGTATGTACTGGGCATGTTACTGTCTAACATGTTACTGCTTGGCTGACCCGAAATCAATATGATGCTTTTTTATACAATTGCAACTTTTGGTCTCTAATCCAACACGTAAGGAGCTTGTAAGCCATCACTACATTCCAACAAGTAAAAAACTGAACAAAAAATTCAACCACATTCAGGGCCATTAGAAACACCTGAACAACTTTAAAAGAGTGGAAATTACACAGTGCCTTCTCTCAAAGCACAGGAAAAGTAAACTAGAAGTCACTAATAAATAGCTGGGAAATCATCAAACACTTGGAGGTGAAACAACACACCTCTAAATAGCACATAGGTTAAAGAAGACATGGCAAGAGAAATTTTAAAATATTTTTAAAGTTAAAATACAACTTATCAAAATCAGTGAGATTTAATGAAAGCAGTACCTACAGGGAAATTTGTAGCATTGAAGGTGTGTGTTCAAAAAGAAGAGAGACCTAAAATTCACCTTCTAAGCTTTCACCTTAATAAAGCAAAAAAAGAAGAGCAAAGTAAATCCAAGTAAGCAAAAGAAAAGAAATAATAAAAATTAGAGCAGAAATTAATAAAATTGAAAATAGCAAATCAATAAAGAAAAGTAATGAAACTAAAAGCTAGTTCTTTGAAAAGATCCAAAAAAAATCCATAATTCTCTAGCCAGGCTAACTAAGAAAAAAATAGAGAAGACACAAATTACTAATATCAGAAATGAAAGAGGGAACATTACTACAGATCACATGGACATTAAAATGATAACAAAGGGATACTGTGAACAACTGTGCTCACAAACTTGATAACTTACATGAAAGGGACCAATTTCTTGAAAGACACAATCTGCTAAAACTCACACAAGGAAAAACTGACGATCTGAAAAAGCTTGTATCTATTAAAGAAATTGGATCAATAATTAAATATCTTCCAAACAGAAAGCACCAGGCTCAGATAGGTTCACTGATGAGTTCTACCCATTTAGGAGAGAAATTGTGCTCATTCTTGCCAATCTCTTTCAGAACATAAAAAAAAGATAGAAGCTTCTTAACTCATTCTATGAGGACAGCATTGCCTTATACCCAAACTGACAAAGGTGTAATAAATTTTTAAAAAACTACATCTTTCATGAACATAGATGCAAAGATCCTTAACAAAATATGAGCAAATCAAATTCAACTATTTATAAAAAGAATTATATACCATGACAAAAAAAAAGAATTATATACCATGACAAAGTGGGATTTATCCCAAGCACAGAAGCCTGGCTTAACTTTTAAAATTCAATTAATATAAGCCATCATATCAATAAGCTAAAGAAAAATAATCACATAATTGTGTCGATACATGCAGGAAAAGGATTTGACAAAATCCAATACCCATTTATGATAAGAACTCCAGAATACTGGGAATAGAGGGCAAATTCCTCAACTGAATAAATTACATCTCTAAAAAGGCTACAGCTAACATCATACTTAACAGTGAGAAATTAGCTTTTCCACAAGATCATGAACAGGCAAGGATGTCCTCTCAAAACACTCCTTTTCAGCATCTTATGCAAGTCCTAGCTAGTGCAATTCAGATAAAAAAGGATCTAAAAAGTAATAAATGGGGAAGAAGGAAATAAAACTGTCTTTGTTTGTAGATGACAAGAGATGAGCATGTAAGATCTACATGAAGAAAGTCATAAAACTCTGACAAAAAGAAATCAAAGAAGAACTAAACAAATGGGAAAATTTTCCATATTTATGAATAGGAAACCTCAACATTGTAAAGATGTCAGTTTTTCCCAACTTGATCTGTAGATTCAATGTGATTCCCCCCGCCCCGCCAAAAAAAAAAAAAAAAATCCCAGCAATCTGTTCTGTAGGTATTGACAAACTTATTCTAAAGTTTCCATGGAGAGTGGAAAGATTCAGAGTCTATTGATGGAGAGCAAGGTCAGAGAGTGACAATATCCAATTTTAAGAATCTCTATAAAGCTACAGTAATCAAGACAGTGTTGCATTGGCAAAATAGGCAGATCAATAGAACAGAATAGAGAGATCAAAAATAGACCCATATAAATATAGTCAATTAATCTTTGACCAAAAGCACAGGTAATGTAATGGAGAACAGATGGTCTTTTCAAAAAACAGTGCTGGAACAACTGGAAAACCACATGCGAAAAAAAAAGAATCTAGATACAGATCTTACACCCTTCATGAAAATTAACTCAGAATTAGTCATAAATCTAAATATAAAATGCAAATCTATAAGTCTCCTAGGAGATAACAAGTAAAAATCTAGATGACCTTGGGCATAGTGATGACTTTAGATAAAACACCAAAGGCACAATCCATGAAAGAATAAATTAATAAGCTTCATTAAAATTAAATTTTTTAAAATTTAAAATTAAAATTAAATTTTTTAAAACTTCAGGGCACCTGTATGATTCAGTCAGTTGAGCATCTGACTCTTGGTTTTGGCACAGGTCATGATCTCAGGGTCATGAGATAGAGCCCCTCGTGGGGCTCAGTGCTCAGCGGGGAGTCTGCTTGAGAGTCTCCCTCTCCCTCTGCCCCTCCCCTCCATGCTTGTGCTCTTTCTTTCTTTCTCTCTCTCAAATAAATATACAAATCTTTTTTTAAATGAAAAAAAAGCTTCTTCACTGTGAAAGCCACAATCAAGATAATGAGAAGAAAAAGGCACAGACCGAGAAAATATTTGCAAAAGACAATGTGAAGAACAGTTAGTCAAAATATACAAAGAACTCTTAAACTCCATGTAAGGAAATGAACACCCAGATTTATAAATGCGCAAAAATCCTGGACACCTCGCCAAAGATATACAGATTGCAAACAAGCATATGAAAAGATGCTCCACATCATACGTCCTTAAGGAACTGAAAATTAAAACAATAATGAGATATGACTACACACCTATTTGAATGGCCAGAATCCAGACTTCTGACAGCACCAAATGCAGTGGATGTGGAGCAATAGGAACTCTCATGCAAAATGGTACAACCACTTTGGAAGACATTTGACAGTTTCTTACAAAATTAAATAAACTTTTGTCATTTACTCTAGCAACTACACTCCTTGGGATTTATCCAGATGAGCTGAAAACTTATATCTACACTTAAGTGCACATGAATATTTATAGCATCTTTATTCATAACTGCCAAAACTTGGAAGCAAAGGGCAATCAAGATGCGTTCAGTAAGTTAACTGATAAATAAACTCTGGTACATCCAGACAATAGAATATTATTCAGCACTAAAAAGAAAGGAGCTATCAAGCCATGAACAGCCATGGAGGAGACTTAAATGCATACTACTGAGTGAAAGAAGCCAATCTGAAAAAGCTTCATACTGTACGACTCCAACCCTATGACATTCTGAAAAAGGCAAAACTATGGAGACAGTAAAAAAGATCCGTGTTTTCTAGATGTTGGGGAGGGAGACAAAGAGCATAAGAGAAGCACAGAAGATTTTTAAAGCAGCAAAATTACTCCATATGATACTATGATGGTAAATACAGGCTGTTCATTATACATTTGTTAAAACCATAGAATGTACAATTCCAAGAGTTAACCCTAATTCAACTCTGAACTTTGAGTAATAGTGATGTGTCACATGGGTTCACCAGTTGTGACAAATGTATCACTCCGGTGTGGGATGTTGATGGTAGGGGAGGCTGTGCTTGTGTAGGGGCAAGGGGTATGTGGGAACTCATTACATTCTGCTCAATTTTGCGGCAAACCTAAAATTTCTCTAAGAATTAGTCTCCTTCTCTAAGAATTTCAAGTCTGTTTGAAAAAATGAACTGTGACAGAGCGAAGTTAGAGCCTCCAGTGGGTGCTTCAGCTAACAGCTGGGCTATTAGTACTAAGAAGCTATACAGAACCAAGTTCATGGCCAAAAAAAAAAAAGAGAGAGAGAGAGAAGAAGATGCTGAAAACAGAGATCTCGGCATTAACAAACCACCACAAATTCAGTGACTTAAAAGAATCCACACTTACTATCTCACATAAGGGGAGGGGATTACACAAGAAGGTGAACACAAAGAGGCCACACTGGACTCTAGCCACCTGGGAAGCCATGATGGACAGAATCTGAGAAGAGAGAAAACATGCAGCCCTAAGAGATGGGGTGGGGAGGGGGCAACTGGACCTTCTTTCTGAGTCTCTAGTTTCCCCCTCTAGGTTCAGCTGACCCTAGGGTATTTCCTTCCTTGGGTGTCACAAGATTTTCCCTGACACTTTCAATAAAGCAAAGAAAAGCCCACCACCATTCTTTCTGATGAGCCAGGGTGGGATTCTGTTTCTTAGAACCCAAAGAGCCATAACTGGAACTGAGTGAAACCTTCCCATTGTGGGACAAGTTTCCTTGTCTTTTTTGAAGTTAACTAGAAGGTATTTATTCCTCATATAGGATGTGTCATATGGCAAATAGTTTGGCTCTTGAGTCTACAAATTTCAGGTAATGAAAACTTGAGCTCTTCGTGAATGGTCTAAGCCTTAGGGTTTTTTTCCCAGTAAAATTAATGTTTGCCTTGCTGTAGACACTTTTTTCAAGTGACATGAGAACTGGCATGTGCTATAAATGTTTACTTCTTTATTTAATTCCACTTTTTCCCATTTTTTCTTATTTTCTTCCTTTCTTTCTTCTTCTCAACATAATATTATATTTGTTTTCCAGGGCTGATAAAACAAAGTACCACCGTCTTCATGGCTTAACAGAAAGTTATTGTTGCACAGATATGGAAGCTGGAAAGTCCAAGATCAAGGTGTTGGTGGAGTTGCTTCCTTCTGAGGGCTATGAAGGAAAATCTGTTCCAGGCCTCTCTCCTTGGCTCATATTCAAGTTCATTTGGACATTCAGATGGCTGTCTTCATGTTCACATGGTATTCTCCCCGAATGTGTTTCTGTTTCCAAATTTCCCTTTTTATAAGAACACTAGTCATGTTGTTGATTGACCTCTTGTTAATATAACCAATTATATCTGTGATGACCTTACTTCTAAATGACTTCATATTCTAAGGTACTGGACATTAGAACTTTAGCATATGCATTTTTCAATTCACTGACAATTATGACACAATTCAATCTATAATAAATATATAAGACATATAGAATATGTGGGTCATTCTTCAATTCAACCACTCAATTTGAAGATATGAGGGTCTTACTTGTCTTCTAAGATTTAAATACACAGCTCTGTAACAACTTCTCAGGGGTGACAGAAACAATTGGCTAACATTTTCTGAGGTTTGTTTTGCATATATAGGACCTTCAGAGTACCCTTTACCTGGTCACTTTTCCAGAGGATCAACAATGAACTCTAGCATCTCTGATGGCATTTCTTAGGATTCTTGTATTTGCACACAGGTGGATATATTTTATCAGACATTATTCTTCCAAGCTACTGAGCCCCAGAAGAGGAGATCTGGGGAAACTGGCTGGAAGGAAAAGGGGAAAAAAGGCTTCCAGAGTCTCCCTATCACAAGGAATTGCAGTAGCCTGTTATGTAGTGGTCCTATGATCCTAAACTGGCTCAGATTCGGGTTTGGGTTCAGGAGCTGGATCAGGGCCTTCCCATGATTCTGTACCTGCTCTTCCAGCTCAAAGACAAAAAACATAGCAAAGGGGAATGGCCAAAACATAAGGACCCAGAGAACGTGAGAAGGTCTAAAAGAAGGTCACTGAGGACGAGCAACATTGGGGAAGATCACTGTCTCTGAAGACATTTCCAGGAAAGGTGAGGATCGTGGCTTCTGTCCAGAAACTTCTTCTTTGGGTTTGTATTTTAGAAATTTCTCCTTTAGTTTTGATGACTTGGCCCAGCCTGAGATTTCACCGTGATTTCCATTCTCCAACATAATTCTGTTTCCTTATCTCAGTTGGAGAATCAAATAGCATATTAATATAATGTATTACACAAAATTTCACCTAGAGCATGTAATAAGAGCTATTTTCCAACCTTTCTGCCTGAGCTCAAGTAAAGTTAATCTAACTTAATATGTCATTGATAAAAGTTGATCTATGTACCTTCCTCCAGTTGACTTATTTCGCTAAGCATAATACGCTCTAGTTCCATCCATGTCGTCGCAAATGGTAAGATTTCATTTCTTTTGATGTACCAGTAGTTATCTGGGGATGAAGATTAGGGGGGAAAGTTTGAAGGATGATTTAAAGGTCACTTTGATTTAAGACGAGTTCCAGTTTAGCAATGCATCTCACTGCATTTACTGGGCATCTCTGTGATGAATGCAAGGCAGGAAAACCAACCTTTATATTTTCTATCTATAATTAATGAGTGGCTTCTAGTAGGGCTGGGGAGAAGAGAGAATTGTGATTCCAGGAGACCAGCTCACTTGAGCAGTGTCAAGTCTCCTAGAGGTCACTTTAAACCAGTCTGGGTGTCAGCATTCTCACTTTTACATTATGGGGTTTTACAGATTTTTTTCTTTTCTTTTTAGCCAGTATAGTGTGAAATTTGATTAGAAAGAAGACAGAAGAGACTAATGATAAGATTATGGTTTAAATTATTAAAGCCAATTACAGAGCATGAATGCCACCACTCACAGAAGTGTGGGGTTTCCAAGGAAGTATTAGGGGTAGGGGGTTACCAGCATCATCTCCATGCCCGTCTCTGACTCCTCAGCACAAGATCCCCAGTAGTCTCTTCCCACAAACCAAGTCCACTCCAGTGGGGCAGCCATAGTGGAAAATTCCAAGGAGTCTTAGCCTTCCTAGGCATCCAGATTGCAGCCTTGCCTCCTCAGATGAAGCCCAAGATCTGAGAGCTTCTGACTCCCAGTCCTCTTTCTTTATCATTCTGGATCACTCAAGAAGGGCTTCCAGAAGACTTAAGAGATCTGCAATTCCATCCAAACTTCATGGGGAAAATGCCATGTTGCATGGAAAGTGGGAGGTCATCCATACTGCATGTCTTCCGTCCCTGCCATGACACTCCACTTTCCAAATCCAGCTCGCCTGGAGATGATACCAAGCCTTCTGACAAAAGGAGTCCTATTCCTAAACTTCCATCCACTGACAGGGGCCTATTCTGGAAAGCACAGTCTACCCAGAACTGCAATGCTGCCTGTGAACATTGCCCATCACATTAACTTTGCTACTTGTCCGGCACCGCCTGCTGGGATGAACCCCACATTGTCTTCCCCACTCCTGGTCTCTCCTTCACACTGGACATCACACAATCTACATAGTCCAACCCTTTAATAAAAGAATCCAAGCAAACACAGTTTCTTTCACCTGGGATATGTTGTCTTCAGCGCTGTGGTCAGGGGTTGTCAACCCTGATTATGTACCTGAAATGTTATTGATGTTGATGCCTGTGCCCCACCTCCTGGAGATTATGATGTAATCGGTCTTGGTGGGACCAGAGCATTGGCATTTGTGCTGTGATGTGCAGCCACGGGTCAGAACAAGTGAACAATGAATTAACTAGTTCAGCTCTTGCTAATCCTGTGGTTACCACATGAGCCCTGTGTTAGAAGGGCCCTTTCCAGCATCCCTCTGGTTTGTGTTCACTAGATCTCTTGCTCCTAAAAGATAAACTTATATGTTAAGGGTGCATCCTTCCTGTTCCCCACACCTGCTCCCCAAAATAAAACACCACAATTGTGGGAGAGACAAAATATGAAGAATAATGGAAGGACAGTGCTCCCTATTGAAATAACTGACCAGATCACTAGAGTGATCAGAATGACCAAACCAATGTTTTAGGTCTATCTTCCTGCCAGAAAAACGGCAGTAAGAAATTCATGAAGCTTGGAAAGGGATCTCGTGAGGCCCTTTTATCCACGGCCATTCTGCGCAGATGATGATAAACCTAACTTCGCTGACCTCCAGAGGAAGACCCCACAAGAAATTCCATCTAAGTGGTTCCAGAGTATAGCATGGCTGCTCCCTAGTAACTCCTCTACTGGAGACTCTCTCCACGGGCTGTGGGGCTGTTTCCTGCTGAGAGAGGAGCCCTAAACCCCAATCACTTCACAGCAAACAGAAGTACACCTCCAGGCGGACAAAACTGCATTTTACTTGTTTCTTCGTATTCATAAAATATTGCCATATTAAAGAGACTGTTCCACTACAATGCCCCATTTCGAGGCTTTATGTTAGAAAACAGCATGAGCTAATACAATATCTGATATTATAAATTAGCACCTAGAAACAAACAAAACACAAAGAACAAAGAACTGAGAGTCCAGCCCAAAGATCCTAGACTTCGAACATAGTGATCTTTTAGTTTTTGTTAGTGATATACACATGGGGCAGGGAGGCAGGGAGAAAGATTGATTTGGGCTCTATTAAAAGAAACCCCAATGTTTATTTCCTGGTTGTGATACTATACTAATGCGGGGTGTTACCATTAGGGGAAACTGGGTGAAGGGTACATAGGACCTCGCTGTATGTTTTTTACCAATTTTCTGTGAACCTATAATTATTCTAAAACTAAAAGTTTGAAACAGACAACAGAAAGGAAAGATATTCTTCCCACAAAAGAAAGGAAGCCAGGGCAGGGGCACCTGGGTGGCTCAATGGGTTAATCATTGGACTCAGATTTCAGCTCAGGTCATGATCTCAGGGTTGTGAGCCGAGCCCCGTGTCAGGCTCCACCCCCAGCACAGAGTGTGCTTGGGATTCTCTCTCTCTTCCTGTCCCTCCGTCCCCTCCCCTGCTCGCTCGCTCTCTGGTTCTCAAATAAATAAAAAAAAAAAAAAAAAAAAGACAGATGCCTGTGTGGCTCAGTTGGTTGGTTGACCTGCCTTCGGCTCAGGTCATGTTCTCAGGGTCCTGGGATCGAGCCCCGCATTGGGTTCCTTGCTCGGCGGGGAGCCTGCTTCTCTCTCTGCCTCTGCCTGCTTGTGTGCTCTCTCTCTCTCTTTCTCTCTCTGACAAATAAATAAATAAAAATATTTTAAAAAAATAAAAATTTAAAAAATTAAAAAAAAAAAGAAATGAAGTGGGACTGTGGAAGGGAAGAAGCCTGTGAACTATGGAAGAACTGTGTGGATCATCACAAGCAGTAGAGAGGGGGAGGGGGAGTAATTGTTAAGAGTAATAGTTGTTATCAGTGTAACAGTAGTCATTAGTTCTAGTTGTAGCTCTAGTAATATAGTAATTTTAGTAGTAGCAGTACTATAGTCATCATCACTGTAATAATTGTAATAGAGTAGGAATTGAGTAGCAAGCACAGTAGTAATAATCATTAGTAGTAGTAATAACTGTAGCAGTGGTAGTAGTAATAGTAGTAGCAGTAATTTTAGTAGTAATAATAATTGTAGCCATTATCATCATAGTAATGATAGCAGCAGTAATAGCAGCATTATAGGAAGTCATAGGAATTGTAGCAATAGTGGTAATTATAGAAGTAGTTGTGGTAACTATAGTCGTTGTCATAGTCGTAGTCATTGCAGTCGTAGTAGCTGTAGTAGGCAATAGTATTGGCAGTAATAGGCAGTAGTAGTAGTAACAGTAGACAGCAGTTGTAATAGTGGGCAGCAGTAGTAAGAATAGTGGGCAGAAATAGTAGTAATAGTAGGCAGTAGTAATAGTAGGCAGTAGTAATAGCTGATAGGAAATTCCACATCATTGGGGTACAGTGAAGAAAGAACCATGTTAAGGTGGAGGGGAGATATTTCATTTAAATTTAAATTTTTTTTGGATCTGTCTCTTGTGATATTTACTAAGAGGAAGTAAGAAGCTTCCCAACATAATTCAATTCCAACCTCCATTTTTCTTACTCAACTTCCCAGGAATACAATCTTCGATTTGAAAGCACGTGAAGGATTCAAAGCATATGAACTAGTACATTGTTCATTAAATCTATGAATAAGTTTATTCTAGGATATGGAATTTGTTTACTGAATTTACAAATTAATTTCTCAGTATTAATTGTCCCAAACTGTGTAAGTCACATGTGAGCTGCTTCTACTATTTAGAAAGCCCCAGACTCTCTGGGACTTCCCTTTCTCCTTACAGGTCAGCTTGAAAAGGGAGGACGCTGGCAGATTCAAGACCAAACACGATTCAAAGTTTGTTACGTTATGAAGGTCTCCCACTGCCAATCCACGTGAGAGGCAGGGTGATGGGGCCGCAGATGGAGTATGACAAAGATTCTGGAGATGCTTAGGATGTCAAGCACATGCCAGAGGCCACTTTGGTCATGGAGGACTCAGAAGTGAACAGGATAGTCATGGGCTTGCCCCTTCTCAAGAAGGAATGACAATAAGCACAAAACTCAACAAACAAGATGATTTCAGATCAAGGTGAACAAACTGTGACTTAGACGAAAACCAGGAGATGTGATAGAGAACAATGGTTTGCAAAGGTCCTGGGGTCAGGGAAGCTCCCCCTACAGAGTGACATTTGAGCTTAAACCCAAGAAACAAGCAAGAACAAGCCAAGGGGAAGAAACATCCAGAATGCAGAGAATAGAAGCCATAATGTGAACAACCATTTTGGTCTGTGAAGAATGGAAGTGGCTGTGAGGACAGCAGTAGATGAACTCAAAGAGGAAGGTCAGAGTCCAACAGGATGAATATATTTGGATGGATTAGGCATGGGGGGTGTGGGGAGGAGGCCACAGTGAGAATGGTGTTTTGAGCCAGGAGATGGAGGGGATGCCACCAACTGGGGCTGGAGGAGATGGCCCTGGGTCTAGCATAGGACTTTCCAAGTACAAGGAGTGGCTGAGACACCCCTGTGGTCTCAGGTCTCTCACTTGCAAGCCCTGGCGTCCCAACTGTCCAGCTCCCACCCTGCAGCCCCTCCCCCTCTAGGGCCTGGCCAACTGCCCAGGGGGCACTGCCTCCAGGCAGCTGTGGGCTCCCTGGCCCTCAGCACCCACAGACCTGTCTCTGCTCCACTCCTTCTGCCATGAGCCGGCTGAATCACTACTCTTCCTTGTGTGTCTTCAGTTCTTCTCTTGGTGTCTATCCTTATTCCTCTTGCTGCCGTCACAAATTGCCACACACATGGTGGCTTAAGACAACACAAATTCATTTTCTTGTAGTTCTGTCCAAGCCATACTGGGCTAAAATTAAGATGATGGCAGGCCCCCCTTCCTTCTGGTTTTCTTGCCTTTTCCAGCTTCGAGAAGCTGCCTGGGTTCCCACTAGGTGTGCGTTCTCACTGGGCACCACTGCATGCCATACCACCCTGGGGGTCTGGGCAGGGCCCCTGCACAGAAACCACTTCTGGGGAAGAGAAGACTAGTCAGGGTTTAGCAACGCCGAGGTGTGGGGGGTGGGCAGGCTCTCCCAAGATTTCTCAGATCTTTACTGCTATCTCTACCTGGGAGCCACTTGTTTCTCTCTCTCTCTCTCTCTCTCTTTTAAATATTTTATTTATTTGATAGAAAGAGAGAGTGCACAAGCAGGGGGAGTGGCAGGCAGAGGGAGAAGCAGACTCCCTGCTGAGTGGGGAGCCCAACACAGGGCTCGATCCTAGGGCCCTGAGATCATGACCTTAGCCCAAGGCAGACACTTAACCAACCAAGCCACCCAAGCGTCCCCCATTTGTCTCTTTAACATAATCTGTTCCTCCTGGTCCACTGGGCAAGCACTGCGCAGCCACCATCTTTAAGGGGAGAGCAGCGCGGAGGGGAACGTAGATGGGCATCAAGTTCAGGACCTCCAGCCCAGACATGAGCACACTAACCAGCCCTATGGCACCCCGCTTCCATAACCACAATTTCTAACCTATATTCCTCTCAATCAGCCTTCCCACAGAAGCCCACCATCCACCTCCCTCCAGATGAGGTCCCAAAAGGGGATTTGTATCCCCCTCAGGTTAGGAGGGGTAACAGTTTCCATCATAACACATTTCAGTTGTAAGGGAAATAACCGTACAGAGTCTCCAGGGAGGGTGAGGGGGTGAGGGGGTGAGGGGAAAGCATATTTCTGTAACTTAGAGCACCTATCTTTTTGAAAAGGAAGTTGTCAATGAGAAAATGGGACTTCTTTTCAGCCACTAAAATGTTAACATCTGTGCCTATGTAAAGGGAGACAGATTCCTAATTGTCTCTCATATGTGCAAAATGCTTTCGAGTTTAGAACATATTCTAAGTCAACCCCACCCATAGAGACAGCACCAAGGCTTACCTCTGAAAGGTCCTATTTGCAGCAGCTGAGTCAGAAGGCTCCGGGGGCCTGAAGTCTAGGGGGGATAGCAGGGGTCTGTCACAGGAAAACTGTCACATAGGTGTCACTGAGCCTTCCCCATGAGATGTGCAAGAATCAGCTGGAAGGACAGAGAGCAAAGACTTCATCAGGATCACACTAGACCCATGTGAACTGTCCTTGACTGCTTCCTGTAGGTGCAGGTCTAGTGTGAGACTTGATTCCACTACTAACTAAGCAGGGAAGTTTGGGGGGCATAACGAACCCTCTCCTCCACCTCTAACTGTTGACCCGATGCCTTTATCCAGGGGAGAACACCTTCCAGCTATGTGTGATGCAGCAAACTCAGGGCAATTCCCAACAGCAAAATTTAGTAAATGCCACTGTGTTCCAAGGCAGGAGGTACAGAGATGGATCACAGGCCAACCTCCCCTTCGGAAGCGGGCTCCCTCTCCTGGACGTCAATGGTGACATGGCCTCACGGAGCTGGGCAGGACCCATGGGAGGGCCTGGACAAACACCAAGGCCACCATTCCTGGGAAGAGCCAGTGAGAATTTATCAGCTGCCCCACAACATGGAGGGCCCAGCACAGGGCCCAGGCAAGCCCGGTCCATGGAGGATGCCCAGAGTCAATCCCTGGTCTCCAGGCCCTGGGCTATCTTACTCAGATGAAAATCCTAGAGGAAGATCATTGTCAAGGGCTGTGCACACCTCAGGTTCCCTGCAGGCCTTGAGGCCCCAACAACCACAATTATAGACCTCCAAGATTTGCGAAGTAAGAATGTGCACAGGCCTGCGGGAGGAAGATGCCACAATCTCATACAAGGAGGGCACGTGTGGGCTTAAATGGAGAGAGGACCCGTGAGCACACACAGAAATAGCAGTGTCTGTGAGATTCAGGAGGAGAGAAGAGGGAGAGGGAGAGGACACACCAGACGGCAAAAAGACCGCGTATGCAGGCACACATGGACGACTGCCCACAGCTCACACGGAGACAGCGCCCATGGACTCGTGTGGAGAGATGCGCACAGGCTCCCATGGGGAGATGGGCACAACTCCTGGGAACCAAAAGTGCCTCTCAACCAATGCCCCCATTTGAGAAAAGAATGACCCGGGAAGGTCCAAGACCCGGCCCTGCCCAGCCTGCCAGCGCAAGTCACAACTGGGACTCCAGACCAGGATCGTTGGACAAGATGGGATTTTCTTTTTCCTCTTGGCCTTCTTTAATTTTAAAGAAACTAAGACAAAATTTCTCCGAACACCTTTCCAACCCAGTGTACCAGCAGGGCAAGGAGCAGCCTGAGGTCAAGTTTTGAAACTCTGGCGGCATTTCTCCAAAGGCCAGCTGAGAGCTGACGAAGGAGAGGCAGGTCTATTTACTCCAGATTGTGACCTGAGAAGAATGACCAGCTTGGAGCCAAGCATGCACGTCCGCGGGGCCGGGCTAGGCTCGGCCAGGCTTCTCCCTCAGGACTCTCAGGAGCGCCCACATACCTCTGTGGCAAGGAGCCCAACCCTGGCCACGTCTAGGCCAAGGGGGATTCTGTTGTTCGTATTTTGTTTCTTCACTCTCTCTCTCCCCTATAGAATGTTCGCAGAAGGAGGGTAGGAGGTGACTCTCCCATGTCCTTGGCTCTGGTCTCAGTTCCTCAAAGAGAACGTGGCACATAGTAAATGTTCAGCGAGCGCTGCTGGGATAAAATAATGATAAAAGAACCCTACACCCAGACGCACATGCTGTGCCCTTTGCAGAGGCTGTAGTACAGGAGATTCGGTATTACATTTAAACAGCATTCTCTGGGGGTTCCCAGAAACTGTGTTCTTGTGTCCCAGTAACTCACTACGGTTCGAGAAACAGTAATCAGAGAATGACAGCCTGGCCACTGAGAGATTAACGAAGAGGAAGCGGGCATTCATTTCTCTTTGTGACCTGGCCACAGCTGAGACACCCCTCTGAGAGCTGTTCCTTCCCAAGCCCATCGGCCGTCAGCGATGCCCCGCTCTGCGAGTGCCTTGTCCCTGAGGACCCGGGTGCCGCGGGACGGCCACGTGCTCTAAGTGTGCCACTGTCATTTTTCATCCGGTTCCCAAGACTCCTGCCTGGAGCATATTTGTAAATGATTCAGAGGTGATGGAAAATGACACGAAACCACGGTCCTTCATTTTCCTGACAACCTGTCATTGAAACAAACGCGATCCCTTACGGTGGTCTTTGAGATCAGGCCATGCTTGGACGGTTGTGTCAACACCAGAGCAGCCTGGGATCTATCAGTAACGCCGGTCATTCCCAGAAGCCTGCTTTTACCGTAAGCTACGGAAGCCTTCCACAGCGGGCCTCCAGTAAACGCGGCCCCCAGGGTGGCAGGGTTCCTTCCAGAGGGGCGCGGAGAGGCGGAAAAAAGCCCCGAGTGAGAAGTCACCCCTGGCTCACGCCCCAGAACAGCCCTGACAAGCTCTTTGCTCTGGTCAGCGCAGGTGCAAGGTATGAAACTGGCTATCCGGGCAGGTCTCATTACCGACGGTGTAAAATGCATGTTTAACACACTCCACTTTATCAAATTGGCTGCTCCGGTCACCTGGAAACCACTGCCTCGAAACAGCCAGTAAGCATTCTGATCATGTCCGTGAGTTTTAAGTCATGCTGGAGGGGACTAAGCCAATATCCAAACACCCTGCATTTCTAGGAACAGAATCTCAGCCGTATCTTCACGAGACGCAGACGCTGAGATGGGAAGTTGCAAATCTTAGCAACTTGAGGCGGTGGTCAGCCTGTCTCTGAGGCTGTGTGCTTTTGCACGTCCTCCCCCATGCCACACACACACGTGTACATACACACACACACACACACACACACCATTCACACTCTAAAAAGCCTCTACTGACAACAGCCTCTTTAATAATGCAGCATGGCGCAGAGGGCTCGAAATTATCTTGTTGTTCTGCCTGAACCCAAGTGACAGGAGAAAACAGTTCCCAACCCTCACATCCTTGAGATGGTAAGACTTGATTTGCAATTAGTTTGTGCTGAATACCAGTGCCTGGCGGAATGGCATCATAGCAAGACTGATGATTCTACCGTGCAAAACCATAAATAGCACACTGAGTTAAGACGGCTTGAATGCAGAACAAAAGGAACCTTAGAAATAACGGTCCAGCTAACAAAACTGCAGCTCTGAGTGGGGCGGTCTGAATTAAATGAAATGATGTAAGATGTGTGCTTGAAATGTCTAGAGGCTTGGAATGTCCTCCATTCTCTGGGGAATAGTTTGAGTTTGCATTACTAATTAATACAAGTTCCCAGTGAAGCTGTGTGTGTGTGTGTGTGCATGTGTGTGTGTGTGGTGAGTACTCCAGCAAATGCCTACACCAAAATACACAATGTTAGAAACTGCATTTCTCTGAAAATTAATGCCATTCAGTTGTAACACTCAAGATTTGGATGTAAGCACGAGAATGAAGAGGCTGCTTGTGGAATCCGGATGGCCAGGATTCTGTAGTGATCACTTTCTTTCCATCACTGCCAACCCCTGGATGCAGACTTATCTAAGGGGGAGTTCAAAGAGAACAACCCAGAAGCTAGAAGGACACAGGGACCCTCATCACACAGGCATGAAGACGTAAAAACACACTTGGCAAAGGCAAAAGGGAAAAATGAGATTACCTTTAAAGGGGTTATGAAGTCAGCTGGGAGTGCTAAGGGTAATCACACAAGCCTCTTGCTGGCTGTCCTTGCTCACAGAATGTTAATTCCAAACGGTGTTGGTGGGCACTCTCTCCAGATCTTCAAAACACACAGATTCCTGACACATAGGCGTTAGAGTTAAATGAAAAATCAACTTACAGTTCTCATGTGAGGCGGAAAAAAACTTCAGGGACTACAACAGTTAACAAACAAAGAGAGATGACAGCTTAAATTCGAATTTGGAGAGCACCTTGCAAAATGTTTGCACAGATGTGACATTATTTACATGATAATTTCATGCTTCTCAGCACACAGAGGAAAATAAAACTTGTTAGATGACATAATGGGACCATTAATTCTATTAATGGATTAAGGGTTGTTTCTAGAACCTTTCTGTTGCTTCATCATCTTGATATAATTGGCATTATTGTTACATCTGCATTCCATCACCTACTGGAAAGGCAAGTCAGGAAGAAAACAAGTTTGCTACCTTGCCTAGAAAAGCACTGTTTACTAGAGTCAAAAATGTTTGAGGCCCTTAAGGACATTAATAGTTTCCTCTGAAATAACACGGAGTTGGACTGTCCAGGTCCACGAGGAAGCGGATTTTTTCTGCTAACTCCAGGACAGGGCTGTAAATGTATTTTCTCTTCCTTAGGATTTTCTTCATAATAGTTTCTTTTCTCTAGCTGATTTTATTGTAAGGACACAGTATATAATACAACATATGTGTTAGCCGACTGTTTATTAGGAAAGCTTCCGGTCAACAGTAGGCTTTTGGTAGCTAAGTTTTGAGAAAACCAAAAGTTCCAGGCAGATTTTCCACTGCAAGGGATGGGGGGGGGGTGTTGTCTGTGCCCCCGATCCCTCTCCTCCCTGCCTCTCTGTTCAAGGGTCAGCCGTATCTAGAATAGCCTCTAGCCAAACTCTTAAGAAACATTTGGGGACCAAAGAGCTTTCCGCTCATTGAAAGAAGAGATCAGAGAGCTTTGTCTACAATATTTATTTCAGAAAGCACCAAAGAAATAAGCATCTATCAGCCATAAAACCACGAAGCTTCTTTATCGTGATGTTGCTACTGTTTCCTCAAACTGCGCTGAATCAGCTCCATTTCGGTGGCCGCGCTCTGGAAGCAAGAAATGATAGATGACGGTTGCGGTGAGCTCCACTGCGAAAGCACAGGAGGAATTCTCTTCTGGCGGCGCTCACATTTCATCACTTACTTGCAATTTCTGTAGAGGGCTCTCCAAACTGGGAGAGATGAGGAGGCCACTGGATAGATTCAGATTCAAGAGATTCGAGCCTCACCCTTCACCCTGAAAAACACTCCATGTTGTCCATCCGTAAATAGAATTATAGCTCCGCCAACACACGCCCTGGTGCAAAGTGCCGAGGTGAACTAAAATTAAATGCCTATGAAAAATGGCTCCCCACACGTCAGCATCTATCCATTCTGGCCTCCTTTGCCTCCACCATTTGTCTTGATTTTCATTTAGAGCTGGGCACGGCGCTGCCTTTCCCTCCAGGCACACTCCCTCACAGTCGTGGGTGGGTGTGTACTGTCCTTGTCACCCATGGCACTACATGGGGAGAGAGAAATTACTTATTGATTTTCCTTTCTGTGGAATGGTGTCTTTGGAATGGCTTCTTGAACCGGGTCAGTAATGCACACGGCCCCAGCAGTGTGGGAATGTAGGTGGGATGTCAGGCCGGGGCCGTCCGGCTCACTGCTCAGCCCTTCTGGGCACAGGGCCCGCCCAGGATCACCAGCGCCCAGGTCTCCTGATAAGACAGAGTATACAGCTCAGAAGTCGGACGAATGGGCAAAAAAAAAGGGGGGGGGATTGTCCCACCTGAGTGGTGGAAATGGCAGGTGAGCTTTCTTCTACCGTATTCTGGAGGAGGTCTGGGATGGTTCGTGCAGGAAGCAGGCTGCGGCTTGGACGAGTAGGGGCAGCAGAAACAGACAGAAGGGTCGAGATGGGTCAGAAGCAGCCAGGTGGAATGGGCAGGACCTGCGTGCCATAGTAGGAGATGAAGCTGGGTATGGGCTGGGACCAATAGGTAGAGAGTCCTTCATAGTAGGCAGACAGGTTCATGTTTTATCGGGGGGCGGGCTCGTGCACCAAATCTGGCCCAACACCTATTTTTGTAAATCAGCTCTCTTGGGATCCCAGTATCCCACGTAAGACCAAAGTGAGCCAGCCAGTGGCGCAGGTAGATCTGTGTCTTGAGGAATGAAAGCTGCACGTCTGGGGGAAACTGAGTCACACAACAGATCAATCACCTCCAACCAGCCCCAGGAGCACCCTCTGTCTTTGCTCCGCTGGGTCCCACCCCACTGGCACTGTGGGGAATGGCCTCGCTTCATCCTTCTCCTCGCTGTGATAAGTGCTCCTCTTGCTACCAAGACTCTCTTTGATCCCCAGCTTCTTGCCATCAGCTCAGAACACACTGGAAGTTCAGAAGGGTCAGTTGGTGATACTCTTTCAAATGATTGGGATAAAATCCAGTTTTAACCTCTTCCTCAAAAGCACATTTCAATTCTGTTCAAATGGTCCACTCTACATAAGAATACAGTCATCTCTGAACAAAACCAGTTTTTTAGGGCACCTGGGTGGCTCCGTGGGTTAAGCCTCTGCCTTCGGCACAGATCATGATCTCAGGGTCCTGGGATCGAGCCCCGCACTGGGCTCTCTGCTCAGCGGGGAGCCTACTTCCCCCTCTCTCTCTGCCTGCTTCTTTGCCTGCTTGTGATCTCTGTCTCTCTCTCTGTCAAATGAATAAATAAAACCTTTAAAAAGCTCTCAAAAAAATACATACATATATAAACAGTTTTTTAAAAGTACCTTTCCAACTACCCAATGCTTCTATATTAAGCTTTTGCTACAGCTTATTGGAGGAGGAAACAAGCATCAACGCAAATAAAGTTATGCTTGGTTGTAGTTAAAGAGAAATAAGCAAGGGGACACCAGAAGCTGAAATGAGTCATGATCTCTTCTAAAAACGAAATAAAATAAAGAGAGAAACTCAGAAAACCTGTAATTGGGAAATCTCTAAGGACTTTCCATACATACAGGCAAAGCATATTACAGATTTATTTTTCCTTCGGGGCTTTGCTACTTGGAAAACCCAAACTTGTTGCTACAGATGAGCAGAAATGTCCAGACATTCCACATGGACAGCAGCTTTGGCCAGCCTGAGGCCACTGCCAATCTGAAAAGCAGGTCTGCCACGAGCACTCACTGGGCTTTTATTATGAAATCTTCGTGGTGAATAACAAAAGAGCACTTTAACCACAATTGCTATAAAACACGTTGATAATAAGAAAAATTAGCCACCAAACGGCAGCTTAGACTTTTATTTATTTTCCAAAGACACTCCAAGGTAATTACTCATTTGGCAGGTTCCTGTTAAATTCAAATTTAAACAAGTAAGATTAGCTTTTATAAGATCATGTACTGCCGATTTCTTGTACTCTCCATAGGATGACTTATACTGTGCTTGGGCCAGCGGTTATCCCAATACTGCCTCCTGGCGGTACTGTAGCTTAATTACAGGAACAATTTTTTGAAAAACAGTTGTTCTTTGAAAAATGAAATATCGGGTGATTACAAACAATGTGACTTTTTTTTGTATATTTAAACTTTATTTTATTTTTTCGGTGTTCCAAGATTCATTGTTTACGCATCACACCCAGTGCTCCATGCAATACATGCTCGCAAATTCAGATTAGTCAGATCAGGTCATCAAATAGCACTGGAAAAAGAAAGATGTGGTACAATCAGGTGCTGTTAATTCAACCTACATAGCTTTTCCCTTTGCCTAGAATGACCATACTAGACTATGGAGACAGTTCAGACTTCAGTGTGCCCTGGAAACCATACCCACTTGAGTTCTTGGAAACTGGTTTAAGGAACCGATGGGCCCATTTCCCCCCAGTGACTCCTGAGTTTTTCCACCCTGACAACTGTGGTCTTGCAAAACCTCCAGAATGCTTCATACCAAATGTTCGGGCCAAATTTATTTTGTGTACTTTGAGATCCCATTCAATTTCCACCTTCATAATGCCTTCCTTTGTCTCTCAAAACTAAAGCGAGTTCTCCTTCTAATAGGTTGGCAGTGATGAAACAGATAGCCTTGTCTACAGTAGTCACCTCTACTCCTTTATGCTTATATCATATTACATCACGTACTCCCTTCACTCACCTGTCACAGGCTGTGGGTGCCTCGCCGAGCTCTGCTTTTATATGTTTACTATGTGTCTCTCCCCATAGAATGGATGCCTCCTGAGGCCAGGGCCCTCACTGCTCTGCTCACTACTGAACATCTTGCTCCTTGCGCAATGTCTAGCACATGGTAGACACTCAACAGATATCTGCCAAATGAATAAACATTTTGTGTCGCGGAAGGTGTTATGGTCAGTCCTACGCTTGCTGGTGATGTGGCACAAATTATTTAGAGGACAACTTAGCAATATGGATCAAACCTCATTATGCAAATAGAGTAGTAAAATGTGAGCCAGAACGCAAGTATTTGTCAAGAAGATGGAAATAAATGATGTGAATCAAATAATACTATGCAGCCATCAAAAATGATGATGTTCATCTATATTTACTGACATGAAAAAATGTCCATGACATATATTTAAACTAAAAAGCAGGAAAAAAAGCAAAATAAACAAACCAGGATTCACAACACCATGTGTAATGGTTAATTCTTTTTTTTTTTTACTTTATTTAAGCTTTATTTAAACATATGATGTAACCCCACCACCCTCACCCAACCCCTCTTCCCCCCACCCCCCTCAGTTTGTTTTATGACATTAAGAGTCTCTTTTGGTTTTTCTCCCT